>NMRA01001470.1:0-18256 GCA_002633005.1 Phoronis australis
TTGAACAAGTTTTTAATGAAATTCGCGGACTTACAAATCAAGAATATGAGCCGAACAACGAAGACAATGGAAGCGAAGAGGACTTTATAAATCAGTAAGTTTTTTCAATTTTGTATTTTATATGCTACCTCTTGGAAATCAGTGCAATCAAGTATTTTATTCCGAAATTGAACTTGAATTACTAACTAAGATACTGAATTTCTGAACCATGTTTAAGAGATTGAAACATAGTAATTATTGATGCTGACAGTCGGTTACGTGAATACGTTGGCTGGACAACATGTGAAGACACCCAGAATGGTGTCTAGCACACTACGATTCATAAAACCTGGCTCACACTTTGCAACTATGTTACGCGTGAAGATTTTCAATAGTGTAATTACTGAATTATATTCTGAAAATAACTATGACTTGTAAATAATGATATAATTCTTATTTCAGGTTTAGGCAATTTCGTAAACAAAATGCGAGAAGAGTGAACCCGTCCAAACCACCACCGACGATAAGTTTNTTAAAGCCACTTTTTTACAGGCGAGGTAAATACTATGAAAATTGCTTAAAAATTAAGTACACCTGTATGGTTACAGTAACTTATTTTGCTTCAATACACCTGTGTGATACCTGCTTTAAGCATGATCACATACTACTTAGAAGGATTATATCTTTTGCCTATCGAAAACCCAGTTCTGTGGAAAAAACGATCCATCGGATTCTTGACGTCGATGTCTTTTATTCACGTGACAAAATGCAATCGGGTTTTCGAAAGTGGGAGCTCAGGGTCGCAAGTTAAGTTTTGCTTACTTTATTTTGAAGTTGGCGAGAGTGGTTAAGATAACTAACAATAAGTGATTCAGGAAGCATTTTTCTAACTAACGTCGCTTAGTTGAAATTAGCCATGTAGATGCATGTTATTTGACTAACGTTAATGCCAAATGACTGAAGGGAGCTTCATGCCATCGACTAACGCTTTCCGTGGGAAAAGTTAGAGTTCACCTGTGAATTTATCCCATCAACTATTTTAGTGTGGGGACCTTAAGTCAAAATTCTCCAATTTGGATTCATGCCATCGGCTAATGTTTTCCAGTCAGAACCCACATAAGTCGTCGACTAACGTTTTCAAAATCCTTCATTGCCAGGTTTCACTACTTCATGCCATCCACTAACTGTAAATTATATCGCTGACCTTTGTCTAAGTAGAATTTAACTACAGCTGTCAACATCAGCACTTCAAGAAATTTAAATGCAAGTTATGCCGGTTGTCCAACCTGAAATTGTGAACTCGGAAATGGCGTGTGCTTCTATTGTCTGAAACTTGATTTGTAGGTTCATTTAACAATGAGCGAGGCAATTCCTGTAAACCCCAAAGTAATTCGGTTAAAAATTCATCACTGCCATCGGAAGATTGCCGAAATGCACTTTTATAGAAAATTTGTAAAAATAAAATTTGCTGTGAAACGACGCCTGTGTCATGAAATCCGTGATATATTCATGATATTTATTACTTTGTATGTTGTTTTGATAGTATTATTAATCTTATTAGTATTGTTATTTTGCTAGGAGATTGTTTATGTCTATAGTAACTCGTTTTGGCTTTCAGCTGAGTCTGTGCCTCATCGGTGCATCCACATGTTTTGATGAAAGTCTGTAGTAAATTAGATTATGTAATGGTCATTCACAGAATCATTGCCACCAGACAGCAAAATGGTAAACACAATACATTATTTCTGACAATTGTTGTGAAAGTTCCTAGAGTTGTTGGCTATTATTTCCTGTAGAACCTTGAATCATGAAGTTTGGTGACAGTTGACTTACATTACAGCTTGACAGTATAAACACAGAAAGTTAGCTAAAATTATAGCATAGCCTCGTGAAAAAGATCATCTGGATAGTTAAAAGCCACGGTTTTTGTCTTAGTCAGTGGATTAAGCCCCTTGGTCAGCGGTATCCACCAGAACTAGATTTACAACCAATGTTTGAAGTAAACATTTCAAGTCGCTAAAGACTGATACATCCGCATAAACAACAAGTCATTTCAAAATACACGGCTAAATCACAATCAAGGTCTATGTTCCAGAAGTTAGTGACTGTGTTACGGTCTAAAATTAATTTTTGGTTACTTAACAAATACCAACTGAATCTCATATGCAAAGTATTATTTAGTTGTGTACAAGTTAAAAAAGAATAATCAAAATCAGACTATGTGTGAAAAATGTATGGATGTTTTTGTCATTGAATTTCATGCATTTTTAGCGTTAGGAGTGGTCATTTAAAATTAAAATTTTCAACTATCAACAGTAGATAAGAAATTGATGAAGTTGTGCTTAATCATTGAGAAATGGTAGGGTTCATCATAAAAGAGACACTGTTACGCAATTTGTAAATTCTGTTTCTAATCCTCACCTATTGTAAAGAAGGTTAAATACTAAAGTTGGCACTCTCTAGTAAAAAGACCTGCTGACTATGTTAGCCTAGGCAACACAGCAAATTATTCAATATCTAAACAAAGCTTGGATATTGAATGGGTTCTGGTATGTTGAAAATGGGACAAAAGGGCTAACAAAATGTACTGTACTATTTCCATGTGGAATTCAGCAGCACAAATGGTCATTACAAATAAAATTATTGCCTTTTAAATTACAACATGGTGCTTACTATCATCAAAGAAAATTAAATGGCCATACAACATTATGCACTAACAGTGATGTAGTATACGTACCTCCTTTTGTAGTGTACGTATCCCCATGTTTACAAATGGCATGAAATTAATTTGTCACTTGGTAAGTGATCAATATCTGTCATAGACAGTTTCCTTCCTTAAAAATGTTAGGTTAAAGGGTTTATTTTTGAAATACATTTGTTTTGAGTGAAATATTACCATTTGCATAGAGTTCGTACTCCTATATTTTAACATGTAACTGTTTTCAAAGAATGACAGACAGAAATGCAAATGTACTTTTTATTTGTTCTCTTTGAAAAGATTTAGTAAATGAACTCTCAGTAGAGTCTAAGTAATTTTTACAAGTCTGGGATGTCATTGGAATGTAGTGTACGAACCCTTGTGTAATGTACGTGCCTTCAACCTTTGTGCTACCAAGTACCCACAGGTATTTCTACATTCTGCTGTTCTCATGAGTAATACTGATTTTTCCAAAGTGCATCCAGTCTGACAAAAAGAACAATGGACGTTATCAAATTTGTGGGCAACAAAATCCCACACAGGACTCTGCTAGAAGCATCCTAAACTGGCAGCACAAAAATCGAGACCATCTCATAAATTTGTAACTTAAAATGAGACGTTGATAGACTTGCGTAGTGTAGGCCTACGTACCTCCAACCAATACCATTTTCACTGCTCACAAGTTGAACACTGGGCCTGCCCTAGCATTGCTTTAACTATTTGGACCAACTCGTGAATGTATTCAAAGGTATGCAAATAGCACCTATGAACTTTTTGAAAAAAGTATTTGTTTGTCATTTTCTTTTTGTCTCATTATACTGTGTTAAGATATGCAATGTGTCATCATCTAGAACAAGTTAATCAGCGCGGTAATAACTTTTCTTACTTTAGTATGTGATACTTCTTCAATTTTATCAAGAACTCATTAGATTAACAGCTGTCTTATGCATTTTTGCAGGATATAAGTGTGCTGTCACCACAAGTTGTAGTGTACGTACACTTCTATACCCAACTGTCAGTGGTGCATAAAGGCCATCAAATTTCATTCCAAGGTTCATGTGCAAAAATATTTTTGATTACAAACCTGGAATGATAGTAGTCATGCTAAAGTAACCTAGCTTGACACTTAAATGACAATCTTCTTTTTCACCAAAAGTGGCCAGCGAAAATGGAACTTCACATTTTGCGATTTGCCCAACAACAAATAAAATAGAACTTGCAGATGGGTAGACACATACAATTGACACATATCATGACTCTGGATACAAATCAAATTTCACCTGATATCTTCCCCTGCTAATTTGCAAGTGTCACGCGCCAATCCCACGCGCTGCACTCAGTCTCGCGCTAACCTTTGCCTAACTCACGTGACTGTGATTCAGTCGCACAGGCGTTGAAGAAGTTAACGGTGACCAGAAATTGGAGTTGGAATCTCTTCGCCAAAGTCACCTTAATTGTAGTAGCTAATCTTCGTCGGAGATGTGAGTAGATGTAGAAAGGACCGCTGAATACATTAAGCGCTTTTTAAGTGATATAGTCCGATTACCTCTCGTCGTCAGTCTCCAAAGGTCGTCCGCCATCTTGTTTCGCGTGCAGCGCTGCCACGCGGGACTTAGCGTTCCAATTTGGAACGCTCGTCTGCACGTTAGGTACTAACCTCTCGGGAGAAACACGCGTGGAAGAACTGAGACTAAAATTAATGCATTTACCGACTGTTTTTTTGAGACCACTTAAAAACTTGTTGATTTTACTAATGCACTTTTTTGTTCATTTTCAGAAGATATTTTCGAAATTAAATTTTCTTCAGACGGAACAAAAAGCAACCCAGGGATTGTTTATGCAATGTATCTATTTGTCCCAGGCACTAACCGACATCTGTTAGGCCAAAGGAAAAACGCAGCAGACAAATGGAACACGCTGGGTGCTTAACAGTTTCGGCCCACGCCTTGGTCATCAAAATATTGTTCACTTGTTTTTTTATTGCAAAACACAGTACTGAACTCAACATTTATGTTGAAAATTTTGGTTAAAGCATTTTGAATTTATTTGAAGAAAATTAAAATACTTGAATTGATAGAGAATGGCCACCAATAAAGTAAAACATTGACTTTATTTCACTATATTGCATTTGTTACATACAACACAGCATGACATAATCAAAAATAAAAGAAGAGATTGAGCAATAAAATTCAAATGCAACTTGGGTATTTATTTATTTATTTATGAATGCAGAAGCCTGTTAAAGATGAGAAAAAATCAAACAATACAATTATGGGTAATTTATTAGAACAATTGTATCGAGGTTCAATGATCAACTTGCCGGCGCCGACAAAGTCTCAAAGGGTTACAGTTCTGTTTTGGCTGACAAGGTGTTAACAGAGAATGAAGAGAAACTGAAAAAAAAGAAAGACAGCAGAGATAAGTGGTATTAAGAACAGGAGCAAAAAGTCAAATAAAGAGGTCACAAATACAAAATTAGTAAGGTCTATCCGGAATAAAACAATTGCAAATTATTTTCCAGAACTGAATTTCTAAATCAATTTTAATCGATTTAAAAATCCATATCATACTAGTAAAACTGTTTGTGGTTGAAGTAGAATTGCTGTAAACCACTTTCCACTATTTTCTTGGCCTTTTTCTGCATGGTTTTCTGTTCTTTCAAAAGGCGGCAGCACATGACGACCATAGGTGTCATTATAAAATGGCTGCCGAAAAGCAATGCACAGTTGAACAACTCAGCTTAAGTAAAAGAAAACGTTTGAATCAACGAATACTATATATTTGTAAGAGTTAAATCAAGTCCTATTCAGATCATAACTTTGAAGTGGAATAATTGGGTGAGTAAGACAACAAGCCGGTTTTATGCTTAGGCGGACGACTATAGGGTTTCGGAGTGNGTGGAATAATTGGGTGAGTAAGACAACAAGCCGGTTTTATGCTTAGGCGGACGACTATAGGGTTTCGGAGTGTATATCCGCTAAATAACGGGCCCATTAATCGATGACAGCCTGATTCTCTAAATCAGGGACTGCTATATCCGACCAGTGCCTGAATGGTTAGCATGCTAGGGAGAGTAAATCTACAGTCAGTGTACCCTATCGCAGTCGTTTTGGTTTCCTTTTTGTTTTAACATTGATTGACTTTGTCTGTCTTTGTCATGTGAGACTGAGAGGACGTTTTGAGACAATCGACTATGCGATTAGACAGAAATAAAGTTGAAAACAATATAAAAATATACAACCACTTGCCTCCTTAGAAAACCACTCGCCAACACCTTCCATTTTTTTATTTGAGTCTTAAACGTGAACACACAACCTGTTTCACTAGTTGCTCATGCTGCAAAGTTTGAAACATGCGCCATATTTGACAACAGTGCCATCTAGAGGCAGTGCATTCATCAAAACTGTAAATTTTGTTTGAATAAATCAATTGTTTACATTGTAAAGCACTACAAAACATTTTGATGATGGTAATACAAATAATATAATCTATAGTAAGTTTAAATTGATGACTTAGATACTATCTTAAAAAATTATCTTTCAATAAACTCATTTGATTTGCATTTTGTACCCACTCTTTGAACTGGGGCGGCAGGTATCAAAAAGTCATTTAATCTCGTTTGTTGTGCTTTGAAGAACGACAACTGAATTATGGATATGCAGGGCCAGCATAATGCAGGCGATCCGGTGGAATGCTTGAGTGTAAGTTACAGTTATGGAATAGCCTATACAATAACGTAAGTTTAAGTTAGGAAAATGCTATTAGCAAAGTCGAAATCGGAAACCCCTTCGCTCTTTCTCCTGCCCGGCTAGGCCGGGCTACGGGCACGGCACAGCTGAGCGTAGAAGCATCACAATTCACTCGCAAGATGTAGTTTACAGGCTTACCGAATTTGGGCATTAGTCGGGGTCTGATTGTAGTGGTTACAGGTTTTGTGAACCAGATAATCTATTGTGAAAAAGATTCTAGACAGTGCCACCGTCTCTTGACTCTGCTTATAAGTAGGGTGAGCAAACCCAAATACAAATTTCATCAGAAACACTTGAAAAGAGTGTTAAATGATAGCTTTAGACATGCCGTTTATAAAACTTTTTGAATTTTTCAAATCGGTTCGGTGGTTCTCGAGTTATTTGAATTTTAGAGCCTCAAAAAGGGCCTTTTTTTCAGCAAACGGTACCCAGAAATTTCAGGTCACAGAAAATGGCAAGTTTAGACAACTATATTTGGGAATCCATAGCTCACAATGTTCTTAAAACAAGATGGAGAGTCCTTTGCAAGTAGGTTAACAACGTGACATAGACACCAAACCACAAATTATTATATTTTGCACGAACAAGAACAACAAAAATTGAAAAATTCACCATCGACNAACGGCACCCAGAAATTTCAGGCCACAGAAAATGGCAAGTTTAGACAACTATATTTGGGAATCCATAGCTCACAGTGTTCTTAAAACAAGATGGAGAGTCTTTTGCAAGTAGGTTAACAACATGGCATAGACACCAAACCACAACTTATTATATTTTGCACGAACAAGAGCAACAAAAATTGAAAAATTCACCATCGACTTAGTTTTTTTTCGGCTTGTGACCGGACATTTTTGCCCCTGAAGCCAAGTTGAACAAGTGATGTTTTAAAAAGACAGCAACTTATTACCTTGAAAATGACAAAACCCTTCAAGAATTACTATGGTTTAGTGAACATGTTTCTTTTGCTCCAAAAGATTTTGAAATAATTCTAAAAGATGAAATTTGCATAACAAATGAATTCAAAATGAACAAAAACCAGAAAACTAGTCTTTTTCAAAGTATTTCGTTATTTATTTAAAAACCTGTGAGGTTATGTAAATTAATCTTTTTTCCCAAGTAAGATCAATGTTTTCANGCATAACAAATGAATTCAAAATGAACAAAAACCAGAAAACTAGTCTTTTTCAGAGTATTTCGTTATTTATTTAAAAGCCTGTGAGGTTATGTAAATTAATCTTTTTTCCCAAGTAAGATCAATGTTTTCACAATCTTAAATTGCACACAAAATGACAAAAAATGATAATATGCATTTTTAATTAAACAAAATTAAATTGGACCCTAAAATTTCAACTAATTTTAAATCCATTTCATTCCTATCAAATAATATAGAAACTGAGAGGTGTTGTGTTGGTGACTATCCAAAAGAGCATATTTGTATTCTAAAATGTTTTGATGCACTGCAGCGTTGACTGAACATTTATTTTGGTGAAATATGTAATTTTCTAAAAATGAAGCTGATCACAGCGCCCCCACGAGGTAGTAAAAGTGTAACAAAAAATATTTTTGAAGAAAATAGGAAAAAATGACTCTATCTCCAAAATTGAAGTAAATTAAATTTTAAAACTATTCTATATTATTTTAATGAAAATATTTTACCAGGTTTGGACCACNCGATTATGTCATGCAAAAATCTTGTCGTCGAGAATTCGCGCGCCATACAGAAACAAACCAAGTCAGCATGAGTATAAACGCAATGCGCTGCCAATTAAATCTCTTTTCTCAATTCCGTGTCTCTAAATACTTAGTCGTTAGATCCACCCGCCATAAATTCTGAAGTTTGCTAAAGTGACTACCCAGTGATTTATCATACGTCACAAAATAATATTAATTTGAAAAAGAATATGATTATATATTACATATCAGTAAGTTTTGAATTGTGATGTGAGGTGTAGCCGGAATTGTTTCTAAACACTGAGAATACATCACGATGAAACTGATCTTTAAATTGTGAGCCGTAAAATTGCGAGTCAAACAGTTTATTTTGGCTCCGGTATATTTGTGAGATATTTGTGGCGCTTGGTATAGGCAATAGAGTATCTTATAAAGGATCTGGAAAATTACAACCACTCGTTAAAACTCTTACCCCTTCTCCTGGAGGGAAATCTATATAAAACGGATGTTCCGACATTCGACGTTTGACGTCAGTGATAAAATTTGCATACGCACCCTGGTGTTTGGGCTCGTAAACAGTGATGTCGATCGTACCTGCAAGGTAATACAGTTGTCGATTGGTGATTCGTAAATTTCCAAAGCATAAATCTAATAACAAATTGCCTTGTATGTTGATGTTCAAGTCATCATGCCATGGCACTAATTCTAAACATTTAGGCTGTAAAGAATTAAGACTAAGTGTTAATTTTGTTTTTGAAAACTAAACTGTAACAATAGTCTTTTCGAAAACGAATGAAAATTACTTTTGAAGAATTTGTTTAAAAGATTGTGGATAGTGGTGAAACAAATGGATAACAACTTTCAATAAAATGCACGTACTTTCTCTGGCGCATCCTGATTATTTTTTTACAAATTGACTACCTTCAAGTGCCTGCTTCGCTTGTTCGTCTTTGCCGTCATTTCCCTGCCAGGTTTGAACGCCTTGGAAAGACGAGTATACCATTTCGGTGGTGAAAAACGCGTAATCTCCGTTCAACATTTCCAACTCGTCGGCGTGAATCATGAAGTCGCGCGCGTCTCCAGGGTAACACAGCAGGAAGAACACTAAAGAAGGTGAGCAGCTGTTATACGGACACCTATACAAACCACTAAAATAGGAGCCTGAATTTGTAATTCTATTGTCCTCTCACCATAGTGCCTGAACGCGGTGTGGAGGGACACTAAAACAACGTTTGGAGATTTCATTTGAACTGTTTAAAAACTTGAGAAATTTTCATTCAGAAATTTTTTTAAGGCCACGGTTTGATATGAAACTCAGTCCTTCGACATATGCTATACACAACTCTGGGCGGTCGGTGAATGTATTTTATAGGCGCTTCAGTATCCTCATTGGTCACCTTTGGCAAAGTTTTGGGTCCGCTCCGGCACTCACCTCTCACTTTCTCTTTGACTTCGCTCAACACTTGAGTGTGAGACTTGCCCGTTCTGGTCGAGTGGGTCTCCTTAATTTGACCCTCAAACATGCTGACGTACGTGACGTCAAGGCCCCAGGATTCCAACGAATCCTGTTAAAACAAAGAATCCGTAATGTCTCAGATTTTCTGTCATGTTAAAGGAGATAGAAATGATCTAGAAAACGCGTTTATGGACGTAAGTTAATTCTTTGATAAACGCCAGAAACAAAATACAAGGAAGACAACAAGTAGAACACAAGGTTTAGACACCCTCGATTCTAAAAATATGCTAAAATACTTTTTAAAGTATGGCAAATTCCAGTTCGACTTGAAAATTTTGTTTGTAAATTCTGCCTGTTGATGAGTTTCCTTGAAAGGTACTCGTCGCTATAATTTTTTGTGGATAAAATTATTCGTGTCGTTTGAACGCCATTGAATGGTCATAGTGAGAGATTTTAGACAACTATGGGTTACCTGGAGGAAAACGGCCGTCAAAGTCCAGTGGTAGGCAGCTGATGGTACCAGGGCGATACGCGTCCAGTTGTAGTGCGTGGCGATAGCATAAATTATGCTGTCCAAATTTTCGCTCGGGGGCAACGTCCTTGCAAATGTTGGATAAGTGCCTTTGTCACTTAAAACTGTGGAAATGCACCCGTAACTAATCATGGGGATTTCCCATGCGGCCGCCAGGAGTGCACCAGGTTCGCATATGGCGTCACATGCTGGTCCTGCAGAAACAAAAGTGGCACCACTCATATAGGAAGACTGAAGCTTTGAAAACCTCGGAGGCCAAATATTGACATTTTTGCCCTTAAGCTTTATTTTCGCACGTTTAGCTTTCAATTCTGAATTCTTAACCGATGAACATTACCACGCTCACCCGATCTTGAATTACCGTCGAATGAGGGCGCCATTTTCGAATCCTCTATCTTAGGGTTGGCCAACCCCAATAAACTCCGATTCAAGTGTTTTTTAGTCACACTGGTGGCTTCCATGTTCTTGTTGGTAACGGAAACAAAATCCTATCACGGTAACAATTTCGCAAGACCGGTTTTATGAGACTAAAAGACCTAATTCGATTTTCATTTTGAGCCCGCTTAACAGGACGAACTGCACCTTCAATACACCTTTAACTTATAATTTATGTTTAGCATGCATGTATTTTGAGCAACAAATGAGTTTATTCGTCACAAGATAATCAATGTTATTTCCATTTCACTTATTAAATAATTTCGACCCTATTAAGTTACTTAAATACTGGTTTTAATGCTTGACTGTGCTCGTGTAGGTTCTTGCAAACCAATAGAAAATAGAAAGCAATAGCCAAACAAAACATCTTGATTAAGTGTGCATATTTTTTAATAGACAGCGTCAAGATGGTTTCTATTAAATGACCAATTATAATATTTCATGGATAATTTGTGGTTATATTTTTATTGGAGTGAATGTGTTATTTTTAGTTTAACAAACCGCTACAGGTACATTCTTGTTATCTTAAGTTATTAATTGTTGACCTGCCAACAGCCGTCAGCTTAAACGTCCATGTTCTGGAAAGGTCCGACCCATTAGAACTGAGAGAATATTCCTCACATGACCTGGAATGTGTTACGACACGACTGATTAATAACACCGAGTACGTAATTTTTTGATATTACATGGGCGAATCACAAAGTAGTGCAAAGTAGAAATGCATACGCCTTGCGCTTTATCGTCTGCAAAACAATAAAACAACCAAACGCGCGCCAATTAAAAATGCCGGAATTCCAAGAAGGTGGCGAGGTTATGACTGACAAATCGGGTGTCGCAACTGTACGTACTCCCAATCGAAAGGACATGAAAACAACTTTTTAAACGGACCCATCTTCGGCGGCGGGATTTTGACGAAATTTCCAGTAGGTTTTGCCCACATGTCATAAACTTGAGACTCGTGTGGGATTCTCTATGACTGTACATCAACTGGACGTTTTCTATTACAATATTCTTTGTTGATTTTTGGGAAAGAAATAAAGGGGACACTTACCCTCAAAATCAAAGTGCTTATCTGGAAATAACTTAAAACATGTAGGTCACAACAGCTTTTAGCAGGACCCAGGGTATAATCTTTGCAGTCGAAATGGAACAAGAAATTATCTTTGGCATATTATATTCTATATTTTTGTGAACTCAAGATATGTTTCTGTTATTCTGTGCTCGAGTCCATTACGGTTTATGCAAATGAGTTTGTAGTCCAAATTCGCAATTGATGACCCCCAGATTTGAGCAAAAACTAGGGATTTCGAGTTCACACTTGAACGTTTAGCCTTAATACCTGGATCATCAAGTGCAAGCTAGGATTAGACAATTATTCATACAAGCCATTGGAGTACAAAATGCTATACACTAATCTTGAGTTCGCACAAATGTAGAATGGAAAATGCCAAAAATAATTTTGATGAAGATCACACCCCAGGCCCAGATGTATGGCCGTAAGCACGTCGAATATCAAATATAAACCTGTTATCCTCACAGTAGTTTGAAAATTTCTGTAAACACGTCTCCTCAAGCGAGTGCTCTCAAACGTTTGAGTTGGAAACTTTATCTAAAACTTCCTCAATTTGTATTTTTTTTTGTTTTTGAGCAGCCTACGTCTCCGTAAACCGCCACCGTGTACATGCTTGTTATCTCAACACAAGATGACTAAGTGATCAACTTACCAATCAGAGCGTCTGCACCTTTGTTGGACCAGATATCTACGATATGTTTAAGGCCAGTACTTGCATCACATTTAGTGTCCCTCCACACAAAATCAACAGTGTGGTTATCCCGGCGAAGCATAGTCAATGTGGGGTCACTGTTTATAGCGTCTCTTGCGATCAGTGCCGCGCTGGCCGATTGTCGCCCGATCGGCCACGGGCCAGTTGTCGGAATTAAAACACCGACTGTGAATTTTCGGGCGTCAGCCAAACTTTGAATTCCAGTTAGATAGAGTAAGAGTGGTACATACATCTCTGACTCGTGAAATCTAGTCTTACTGAAAGTTCGCCGTCTTCTATAATGTCAGTCCCCGTTGTCTACGAAAACATTGATTGATTGACAAGCGCTACATAGCGAATTGCAAATTTGGTTCCGTTGTTTCCGAGGGGAATCAATTACGTAAAATTAATTACGTGTTTGTTTGTTTTCTTAGCTACAAAGTCAACGTAACGTTAATTTGGGAATCCCAAATTGGCATAATGTTCTCGTGAATACCTGATGTGCTGATTGATGCTATTACTGTCAATCAAAAGCCAGATAATTGACAAACACGGGACACTGTTGCAGTTAAAGGGGAGAAATCAATCCAACTGAAAAGGAAACTCAATATCTATGAAGACATTCTAAGTCATTTTTTCAAAACCAAAGTTATGGTAAAAATGTCCATACCAGTTAACGACCTCGATTAATGGTAATAAGGGGATTTATTAAATAACTGGTCATACAAATACATGGTATAATTATATGTAGTATCAAATTGATATTTATGCTTATAGTGGAACTTCACACTTTTCCAAGACATAAAGTATTCATCACCCTATTGTGAAAAGGGGGTTAAAGAATATCTTAGCAACAGAACAGTATCTCTGGACTATCAATTTTAATGGCAGTTAAACTATCTTGCTTATAACTCTAAAAACTCTTAACCTATCAGTTATTTAAACAGGTTCATTACGTCAAGACCCGTAATTTACGTGCGTAACCTTTACGTATTTGTCCAACGATAATTGGCAGGTCTTTTTAAATTTGAAACCAAGAGAAAAATGCTTTGTCATCAACAGAAATTCAAGGTTTTACGAAAAACCGTAAAAATATCTGGTGAACAAGTTAAATTCAGTTTCATGTGTAGAGAATCACTTTTGAATAACTCAATTTAGTATGTTTTTCGCGTTACGGGCCTCTTTAAGACATTATGAGAGATGATAATTGTGATACACCGTATCTAATTAATTTCTTGGTACTTTCATTATGCCCAAATTGTTATGGTCGAAAGCGACGAAAACTCTCTCTTGTCAAGCAAATAAAGCTGCGTCACACGATTTGAAAATACAGATCAGACGTCGCAACATGACACCGGCACTTGCCTTTTACTTATTTGATAAGGTGCATTCTGCATAATATAATGGCGCCGAAACTTGGGTTTTCAAAGACATGAGAGTTCAGAAAAAATGTTGTTATATTTGTAATATTACTTTAGGTCCTGGTAGTTCTCGCTCTAAACCTGTAGTTTTGGGTGAATATGGCAGATATCAACTGAATACGAAATACTTTGTTAGTTGTATCAAATACGTGTTTAAAATTATAAATATGCCGCAGGAATGTACAAGGGCCGCTTATCACAGTTGCTTTATACCCTATTTGTAGGGGCAACTGGTCACGTTGGGTTTAGCGGATAGCTAAAGAGAAGGAAAGGTAAGGTTAAAATCCATGCGTTTGGTAAATCGCTCAGATCGATATATACACTGGGTTAGAATAAGTATCTCTATGTTATACCATTAAGCATCACGCAGCAGCTAAATGTAACAAATATCATTTATATAGTAAACTTTGCCCGAGTTATTATCAATGATTATAGGTTTTTAAAAGGCAAATAAATTATTGGATTTTTCGAAATGGTCTTTAATGTTACCACGAGGAACAAAAATGCATGTTGCCGGTTTGCAAAATTTTGTGCCGTTTTATCGAATGACCTAAGTTGTTAAAAGTAAATAAAATTTGAAAATAATTCTAATTCTGTTCTAAATGCGTACACTCAGAGTTTAACTTGAAACAGTCCTGCAGTTGTGTTCTTAATCAGGCGCAAATGTTACAGCATTTCGTCCATCTGTCTCACAAAAGCGATGATTAGAAGAACTCTTTTCGATACCCTTCCGCACGGTCTACCAAAAACTAGCTTTTATCCCTCGGAAATATCGCTCGGTTTTATAAAGCAGCAATATCAAATAATGCTCCAACTTCGTTTTCCTGATGCCCGTCTCGGGACCACATTTTACTTGAAGGTCACAAGATTTTTAGTACTTCTATAACGTTAAGCGGATGATTCCACCAAGAAAACTTGAAATCTATGGTGTATTGAAAGATTGTATATGTAATATGTTATAAGTTTGGAAATGTACGGTCCTAAATTATTTTAGTTTCTTTCTCTCCGTCCTCTGAGATGAATAGATAATTACATGAAACTAAGTTATTCTACCTAATTAAATGCGTTTATCAGTTTTACGAGTAAATGAACGCAATTAACAAATGCCACATGTTTTGAGTTGGTCGCGAGATTAGAAGTAGAAACTAAAGGATAGCAACCCCGCACCTTGTGTCAAAAATCAGCTGTTAACTGGGCCCACATACTGTTATGATTTCAATATCATCTTGTTCCTGGGTCAGATCAGATCTGATAAGAACCGAGAGGTCGTCATTGTCTCTGACGGGTCCATCAAGGTGTTTGTCACAGCGAGTCAGCTGCAGTCGACGAGACCTCATATGGTCACCTGATGAAATTCCATGTGACTTTTTGACCAGTTTCAATTTAACAACGCAGAATAACGTCATGGTGTTACCTTGGAAAATTAAATTGACGCCTCTAAAGTATGACGCTGTTTTTACTGCAGGTCGAGGTTTATATCAACGCTAATTTCTATTGGGGTTTCGTGGATGTGTTTACGTTATATCCTGTTTAGTTTGGAATGGATATATTTGTTAACATCAAGCAGTCGTTTATTATTGTATACTTACCAATTAATGCGTCAGCTGATCCTTCCTTCCATATATCCACAATGTGCTTAAGCCCTTCACTCGCATCACAACGAGTGTCCCTCCAAACAAAAGAGATCGTGTGATTGTCCCTACGCAGCATAGTGAGTGTCTTATCTACGTCTATTTCGTCTATTGCAATCTGAGCAGCACTCGCGGACTTCCGACCAATGGGCCAAGGGCCAGATATTGGAATCAACAAACCGACCTTAAATTCTTTTGCCAAAATCTGTTCCATAAAAAGCAAACAAAAAGCGCACAAACCCCGTAACAACATTTCTTTAGACGTTTTGGTTTATCGGCACATCAGATTCAGTAAAAATTGGCAGTCGTGGTAGATATATTGCGACTTCGATCATCCCAAAGAAAGCATTTACAGTAGCCTTGTGCCAATGCGCCGTTCGTTTTTAATATTCTGCATGTTTCCAACCATCAGATTTCGAGGGGTTCACTAATGATAACCCACGAGGGACTGTATGACGTGAAAATTAATGTCCGTTGTCAACCCTAATTGATGGAGCGTGGTATATTTAATAATGCTATTTCTCATTCGTCAGGGGCGCAAGGGACTCGCATAATGTGTCATTACATAGTATTTTTTAGATGTGATTGTAAGTACCGGTACTTCCCTGGTATATTTCGTTCCAAGATTCAACAACTGTGAATGTGTGCTTTTGAAATTTCCTGGGAATAAAATTCTAGGCGGATTTAGGGGAANTCAAGCAAAATGAAACAGCAACAGCGTGAAGTGTGAGGAAATATTATTGAGTTCCGGAACTAGGACCAGTAGCGACCCCAGATCGCGGCGGTATCGTGTTCCGGTTCTTTTTTAGTTCGCCGATAAATTTTCTGAGCAGCAGGTCCACATCCCCAGCTCCCGCAGACTTTCGGGCCGCCTGTATACATACAATACATACAATTGCGCTTTGCCCAATTCTTCGATGAAACATGTTGCCCCCCTTATGGTATCCTAGATCCGCTACTGGTTCTTAATAAGTTTTAGCGTGACTTTTGTCTTCCTAGCTTTGACGTGGCACCAAACTGAAACGATGGTTCAGATAAATCGCGGAAATACATGGAAAGGTTATTTGCAAAAGTCCACACAGTATATCCTAGCTCATAGTCATATCAATATGTTACATTTGCCAGTGTGTGGTCTTGTTGTTGAGTCAGTTAGTCACGAGCTTTGAGGACCCACAAGTTCAGTGATGGCGAAGTAGGAAATAAGGAGAACCTGTTGTTATCTCATTTTTGCTAATAAAATATTTTTAAAGATCTTAATTGCGCTATCCCTTATTTTAGGGATGGGTCGTCGACCAGTGAGGCAGACCTGTCCAAACCTAGAGGAGGACAATGGAAGCAGAACTTCGTGAAGCCGGAGGCATCTGCAGCTGATAAGACAAATGGCGAACAACAGGATTCGGTGGCGCACAGTCACAGATGCCCTATTAACCTCGGGGTGGTAAGGTTTTTAGTCAAGTAAGTCAAGTCATTTAAATTCGACACATACTGCATGGTGATTTTTCCGTCCCAGCTTCAAACATTTTTTTAAGTTTAAGCTTCTGGGTTTTTTACCTCAAGTTGTGTTCAAGTACTATGACAAACTATGGATGTAGAAGTTTTAGGTTTCCAGTAGACCTGTCTGATTTTTACTTGTTTGTACAGGCAAGGCTCTTTTCTAGTGTCACGCCCCTGACTCTAGCATTTCTTTTGGCTTTTACATACACTTCCGATCTGTATCACTGTGAAAACTAGTTGTACGGTTTATCCTAAATGATAAAGTATATACTTTCTCATGTAGAAGAACTACAGAAAATATGTTGTTGTATTTTGTTGAAATTTGCGGACAGTCCTCAATGAGATACATTTAGTTTACATGTGAATCAGGTAGCACTGAACAGTTAGGCTGCAGAATTTATGTCAGTACAGGGCGCATGTCAGATTTGGCTGTTTGGTCGGAGGAATTGAAAACAAATCCAGGAAATTGATTTACTTGTGTTTTTGAATGAGAAAAGCCAAGTTTGATTTAGCCGTGACCTATACTTTTGATGCAAAATGGGGGCTGTAATTTGTTTTCAACCCCTATCGCTTGCTGTCCGAGAAACCGGGTGCGGGATTTCAGGTCGGTGGCTGTCAGACAGATCAAAATTGCCAAAGTGACTTCGGAAGACGCATAGGCTATGACCACAATTTTAGAACTTAGTGAGTACGAGCATTCTGAAGCTCTAGTCGGATTTTTCATAGCACTTGCGGGGAAGTGGCAATTTTGGGGAGAAAACTGTCAGATTTGGTGTTTTTTGGTAATATTTTTGTGTCCCGTGATTTTTTTCCGACGACGTAGCGCAGCCCGGCCTAACTTAAGTTTCACTTATCATGAGTAGTGCTTGTGATTTGGGAATGCTACAAAACCCTTTGTTTTTTTCAGGCACTCGATTAGTCCGTGAGGAAAGGGCCCATCTCTACCTCGGTGTGTGTCGGCAGCCAAAAGCCTGTAATGACTGTACCGAGTGTGACCGGGCCCTCATATTTACTCAGGCCAGCATCATAGATGAGAGTACCATAAGTTGACAATTGGAGGCGTTGTCACAATGAAGTTCTTCTTGAAAGGAGACGCGAAATGTGTTACCTTTTGTTGACTGGAGTTTATTGAGAGACGATGTCTTGGCTAGGTGAGGGAGGTGTACAAGTTTTAATGACTTTTGAAATCAACTAATCATTAATGTTAAAAGCTTTGCCGGTACTGGTGACAAATGCGCCTCCCAAGGTACTTCCTTTTTTCCCACCAATTAACACCTTTTTCTGTAAATATATACTGGGGAACCCAATGTTCGTCCGCCTAAGCATAAAACCGACTTGCTGTTGTACTCCCCGAATTATTCCACTTCAAAGTTATGATCTGAATAGGATTCGATTTAACTCTCACAGATATACCGCATTCATCGATT
>NMRA01001471.1:0-18226 GCA_002633005.1 Phoronis australis
TGAATAATGGACATTGCCCGTTACTCGACTTTTATCTACAACGCTTAATTTTTTGTTTGAATGCGGTATTTAGGGATGTTTTTTTACTTTTTTTGAAATACCCATGTGTCATACATTTTTGAAAAGCCCTTGGTGTGAGCAATGAAATGGTGCAAAAATCAGGAAAAATTGGGTGAGCGGTTACCGAGAAAATGGCCGTTGAAACGCAACAATTATGCATAAAATATCTGCCTTCTTACATAATTTCGTAAAAAATAAAAGAATATACATGTGCTGCAAATAAAAATTGAGACAAACATGGTGGTGTGTATTATATACAATTTGGATCGATTTCTACAGAGATATTGCTGTTATGAGTGTTAGCATATGGAACAGGCTCATCATGAACCTCATGTTTGATAAAAACAATGGATTGCACAGCTTTAAAGGTAAAGAGCAAAAAACAACATATCAGCTCAAAAATAAATACATCTGAGCTAGGAAGAAATTTCACATCAAACCACAAAACAACATTGGTTGATTTGGGGAGAGGCAAGGCCCCCCCCCCTAAAAACTCCCAGATTTCATTTGGCAGTGTGAGGGTGCAAATATCTTACGGGTGAAATCCTGCGTAATACTCTGCCCTGCTCCCCATCTAAAAATCCTAGATCTGCCCCTGAATACTACTACATGGGCAACACATCATGGCCCGACAGGGGGCTGTGGAAGGCTATAGCACCCCCACTTTTTTCAGTGCTGGGTGCCACCCATGTACTATTTGATCGTATCATAGCAAAAAACATCAGAAAGTAGACAAAAGACCATGATTTGGGAAAACAAATCACTCTTAACATGAACGATTTCATCATTTACGCAACAAAAACACTTTGTAACAACTTTATTTCGAACGGTGAAGTTACCATGCCCGAACTTCAACGTAGCCGCTCGTGGCGTCGACGTGCGACGACTTAGTGAACTAACGACTGCTGTTTGAAAAGTGCCAATTGGCGCAGCAGTTTGACAGAATTTCAGGAAAACATTTCGTAAACATGATTCATGGCTTCGCATGAATGATTCGTGGGTTCGTAGATGATTCTAAGTTCCTGAACTTCTGGAAGGATTTTCTAATGGACATGATAACATTTAACAAATCAGACAAATACGTTTTATTAAAATAATACATCATAATTCTTTTCAAAATCTCTAAGGAATGTAGAAGTCAAAATGGCGCAATCAGACGACATGGCGAAAAGCGAACGTCTGGCGATGGATCGTCCGATTCAGTTCATCATTACAGTAGTGTTGTGAATGTTGGTTTGTGTGGTCTCGTCTTTCGTGTTGTCTTGTGTGTTCGTGTTCGTCCGTGGGTTTCCGTCAGTGGCCGGATGTTGTAAGTTCTAGTTTTGTCACGTGAATGGGGAATCGAGATCTGAGCTCTCTTCGTGTGGCTCTGCTGCACGCAGGACGTCTGCGTTTGTGGGTCGGCATCTCAAGCGTGTATTCAAGCTTTCATATGAGTAGAGGTAAGCTGCACGAGAACCTGTGTATCAAGTCACAACATTTGGCGTAGTTGGCTACGTGCAGTTTCCACCTTTGCACCGAGTGGCGGGTAATTCAAATTTTCGCGAATTATTTTACTCTTGTCATTCGGTACCACCCGTGTCGTAGCGGGTAGGTCACTGAACACGGGTGTTCAGCTGTTTCGTTTATTATATTCTTCATTTTTCATTTTTGTCTAGTAAATATAAGTACCATTAGTATAATTTTTATTTGGTATTGTTTTCAAGTTCAGTCTTTTCAGACCTACATTTAATTAGTGCCACACCCTTTGTGGTACCATAACATGGCGTCCAAGATTCTAATCAATTCTTGTGACGTTACAACACTGTTGGACCTTCCGGGTTATGACTACTGATGTTGCTGCTGCAGTTATGGACTTCAGAGCAATATTAGCTATTACTCCGGAGAATGTGTGCAAGANACATTTAATTAGTGCCACACCCTTTGTGGTACCATAACATGGCGTCCAAGATTCTAATCAATTTTTGTGACGCTACAACACTGTTGGGCCTTCCGGGTATGACTACTGATGTTGCTGCTGCATTTATGGACTTCAGAGCAATATTAGCTATTACTCCGGAGAATTTGTGCAAGATACATTCCAGTTGGAAGCCAACCAAGACTGTACAGAAGTCCATAGACTTTACAGTCCCATGCGGTCTGCCAGAAGATTTGGAGGAAGTAGTCAAGGTTTGTGACGAATATGGTAAGAAAACCTCATCAATACTTACCTCTAGCCCTGACTATTCATTTTCCAAGTTGGCAGCTAAACTGACTCCGTCGTCAGAGACTGGTAGTGGCGTTGCTTATGCAAAGTCTCATTCGCATACTAGCATGTCACCTATGCCCTCTGGCTCTGGCACTCATTACCTGTCACGTCTCCCACGCAACCTAATCTTTAGTGGCAAGTTAGGTACATGGGAGGACTTTCTATGGAAGTTCAGTAATGTTGCCCGAGACAATTTTTGGTCAGGTCAAAAATGTAGAGCGGAGCTGGGCATGTGCTTGGAAGGTGATGCCTCTCGTTGGTTTTTCAACCATATTAAAGCTCATCCACACTCAAGTTTCGACCAAGTTGTGGATCATATGACCTATCGTTTTGGGGCAGATGTCGAGTGCAATGAAGTGCACCAACTTAGGTTCCAGTCAGCCAAGCAGACTTCTGACGAGTCCTTAGAACAATGGGCTGACCGTCTTACAAGTTTATTGCTGTTGGCCTTTCCAGAGGCGAGGGACTCTGATAAAGCTCAGGCGGTTCTTCGGTTCTGTTTAGGTCTACAGGATAGAGAGGTTGCGCAGTTGGCTATAAACAGTCGACCAAGTACACTCATGGCTGCCTTGAATGCCGCTAGGTGGTTTTCAACAACCAAAGACTTGATGGCTACTTCCAATTCACCGAAGTCAGTATCTTTTTGTAGAGAAGGGAATATGGAAGGAGATGAAGTTGCTGTTCGCCAAGTAACCAAGAAGCCAGATCTTAAGTTCATTCCTCGTAGCTCCTTAGAGTCTCGATTAGATGTTCTTGAGGGTAGGTGCAATGACTTAGATGCGTCGGTTTCATTTCTTATGACTGACAATGCTAAGCTTCATAAGAAGATGGATGAGTTAAAGTCTGACCTTTTAGAAAATCGGAGGGAAGTATCAAACAATTTTAACAAGTTGTTTGCAATGTTACAGACACAGTCGCCGAAGCGACCTTCTCCATCTTCACCAAGAGTTTCACCGAGTTCCTCTCAGGGAAGATCTTCTAATCCTCCTCCCAGGTGTTTCAAGTGTGGAAAGCTGGGTCATTATCAGTCGGCTTGTTGGAATTCTGTTTCAGCTCGTCGAATGAACTTTGACCTCCCTGACAGTAAGAAATTAGTTGGCCTGTTAGGTTTCTTGAAAAAATCGGTTCAGAAATTCATGAAACGTACTAGTTCAACTGAGGCTTTCCTTTCCAAGACAGCTGAGTCATCTACTCAGACTGCTGGTGAGTTCTCTGTACCTTCAACTGAAGATGATAGAACTGTATCTAATCCAGTAGATAGTATTGAAGTTTCAGACCCATCAGTTGATAAGATTGCATATGACTCATTGATTACTCAAGATGTTGCAGTTACTGTTTCACAGAATGTCCCACTAACTCCAGGGGGGCTGTCTCAGCCTGATTTCATACGAGATGTGGCAGTGAGTAGGAACGTCTGTGTCTCTCCTGCAGCGTCAATTGGTGAGTCCGTTCCAGAGACCATAAAGATTAAGAAGAGTGCACGTGCATTTCTTCCCAAAGTAGACAAATGTGTTGGAACTAGGCAAGTGATTACGAATCCTGACTCCAACCCTACACTGGCTACTCAGTCACTTTCTCCATGTGACCTTGACGAGACAGATTTCGGTCTGTCCGGCATTTTTGCTTCAGATGGTGCAGATAATGAAAAGTTTGATCTGAAACCTGATGGCTGTTTTATTTATAACAATACAACATCTCCGAATGTTTTAAATATTTCAGCTAAACAGTCCGCAGATCCTGATTTTTCTTTCATTATTAATCGTGAGGTCACGCAACCAGCAGACCTCATGTTCTGTCCACCATTTGTTAATTTTCTGTAGTAGCTTACTGCGCTACCTTGCTGTTGCTTGTTGTTTTGTGCATTATATGTTTTGTGTTCATTACTTGTTCATATGGTCCAAATGTTAATATTTTTTTTTTAAAAATATATAGTACAGTAAATTCTTCTTGTTACAAGTTTAATTTTTTTTTTTTGACCATATGTACCTTGTAACTAGTATTTTTCAAATTTTCAAGTATCCCCAGTCATGTACTTTTGTGAAGTGTTTATTTTTTTTATTGTAAATCCGGCCACATAGGTTTTAGTTACTCTAGTATTTTTCGTAGTATAGTTCTTATTTTTCATAATGTATATTAGACATTGGTCAGTTTATTTTTTACTATTTCATTAGTTAAGGGGGGAGTAAAGGTTGGGTGGTTTTTTTTTATCATTCTTCTATTTAGGGAGGGGAGGAATGTTGTGAATGTTGGTTTGTGTGGTCTCGTCTTTCGTGTTGTCTTGTGTGTTCGTGTTCGTCCGTGGGTTTCCGTCAGTGGCCGGATGTTGTAAGTTCTAGTTTTGTCACGTGACTGGGGAATCAAGAGCGCTCTGTTCGTGTGGCACTGCTGCACGCAGGACGTCTGCGTTTGTGGGTCTTCAACTCAAGCGTGTATTCAAGCTTTCATATGAGTAAAGGTAAGCTGCACGAGAACCTGTGTATCGAGTCACAACAATACGAAGAATATTGCATTGGATAAATAAAAGTTCATTTTCCAGGAAACGCAAAGTTATTGAAAGTAATTTACGGCAGTTACCCACAATAGTAAAACTTAATGTAGCGCTGATTCAAGGATACAGTGCCAGTAATTCTGAGGCTGACGCATCTCCCACCGGCTCCTCCATCTTTGTTGTTTGCGGTCAGATAGTAGTTACTCGATTCAGTTATTTGCAAAGTTTGAATTTAGCTGTCTAATCTGTGGTAGTTTTGATTTGTACTAAGTTTAAAATTTTGTGAAAAAATATATTATACTGTTCTTTTGTGTAACAGAGTGAAAATGAATTCCTTTTGATACTTTGTTTTCGTGCCACATCTTCACTAGTGACGTCACTTCCGTCAATCAGTGAAAATTCGGTGGTTTGCTTTTCTTCGAGAAATTCTTCTCATGTTAAAGGTTTGCGTGGTTTTTGTGACTTTTTTCTTGAGTCACATAGTAAAGAAGAATTCTGGAAGCACAAGTTTACTTGAATAGAGTTTTGTCCACCTTTCCCCATAATGGGGGTTCTATTTTCAAAATTGTGGAGTCTGTTCTCAAATGAAGGTGAGCAATTTGAATTTGTTTACCATTGTTATTAACACTTTCACATGTCACGTGACTTACTTTTCCCTGCTGGTTGAATTTTTATGAAATAGGGCAAAGTAGCATAACTGCTGGTTTTGACCTGTGCTGAGTGTGGTGGGTGCCTGCAGTGTACAGGCTGACACTGACAGTGTACGTAGGAACATTGAAGTTGGTCCACCAACCTAATTTACCTATGCCTATATCATGGGTGAGAAACAACATGACCGCCGGTCCTCTAAATCGGACTGACTCACCCAAAACAGGACCTCCGGGGATCAAATGGGACCGTCGCACCAGAAAATGGGACTGACGCACCTAAAAACATGACCGCCCCACCACAAAACAGGACCGAGGACTGAACATAATAATATGCGGTTTCAATCCCCGGCAGTCCTGTTTTGGGTGAGGCGGTCCAATTTAAGAGGACCGGCGGTCATGTTGTTTCTCACCCGTGTATATGGCACTAGCAGAAGAGGTGTAAGGGCTGGAATCCTCCAAGGTAGGGACGTGACAAAGTCTTATCTCAACGCTGATTGGCTTTTCCCAGATGTTGCGTAATGGCGATTATCGATTAGNTCTCCTGCAGCGTCAATTGGTGAGTCCGTTCCAGAGACCATAAAGATTAAGAAGAGTGCACTTGCATTTCTTCCCATAGTAGACAAATGTGTTGGAACTAGGCAAGTGATTACGAATCCTGACTCCAACCCTACACTGGCTACTCAGTCACTTTCTCCATGTGACCTTGACGAGACAGATTTCAGTCTGTCCGGCATTTTTGCTTCAGATGGTGCAGATAATGAAAAGTTTGATCTGAAACCTGATGGCTGTTTTATTTATAACAATACATCATCTCCGAATGTTTTAAATATTTCAGCTAAACAGTCCGCAGATCCTGATTTTTCTTTCATTATTAATCGTGAGGTCACGCAACCAGCAGACCTCATGTTCTGTCCACCATTTGTTAATAGTAGCTTACTGTGCTACCTTGCTGTTGCTTGTTGTTTTGTGCACTACATGTTCTGTGTTCATTACTTGTTCATATGGTCCAAATGTGAATAGTTTTTTTTTTAAATATATAGTACAGTAAATTCTTCTTGTCACAAGTTTAATTATTTTTTTGACCATATGTACCTTGTAACTAGTATTTTTCAAGTTTTCAAGTATCCCCAGTCACGTACTTTTGTGAAGTATTTAGTTTTTTTATTGTAAATCCGGCCACATAGGTTTTAGTTACTCTAGTATTTTTCGTAGTATAGTTCTTATTTTTCATAATGTATATTAGACATTGGTCAGTTTATTTTTTACTATTTCATTAGTTTAGGGGGGAGTAAAGGTTGGGTGGTGTTTTTTTATCATTCTTCTATTTAGGGAGGGGAGGAATGTTGTGAATGTTGGTTTGTGTGGTCTCGTCTTTCGTGTTGTCTTGTGTGTTCGTGTTCGTCCATGGGTTTCCGTCAGTGGCCGGATGTTGTAAGTTCTAGTTTTGTCACGTGACTGGGGAATCNAAGAGCTCTCTGTTCGTGTGGCACTGCTGCACGCAGGACGTCTGCGTTTGTGGGTCTTCAACTCAAGCGTGTATTCAAGCTTTCATATGAGTAAAGGTAAGCTGCACGAGAACCTGTGTATCGAGTCACAACAAAAGTCAAAAGTTGACTTAGTGATGAAATTAAAACAATACAAAAAGGGCAATCGATGTTTTCACAAGCCCAAAGGTAGATTTAGGGAACTATTTTGTGTGGAGTACCGTGGGACTACTGCCCCGCCTCACTAGCTGGTGTCGAAACACAGATGACCAAGTTTGGTCCTGCACAGAAACCTTATAGACCTATAATACTGCTCGAAACAGACTACAAACAGCTGTATCTCACCGAACATTTGGCACGTGTTTTAAGATTAAGTGCACGCTAGCTCAGTATCAACTGAATGTTCGGTGCCATGTGTCATTTGTGCTAGTAAAACTCAGTAAGCTGCGGGCAACTTCCCACAACTCTTGCACTTTTTCTCATGATCTCTGACTAGTTAATCACGCGGGCTGCGGTAACCGGCGGGCTCCGCCGTGAAGTGTACGGCGTGAATTAGGCTGCTAAGTAGGTAACATATGTATGGAATTCGGTTACAGGTTGAGCTCTTGCTTCGGCTTACTGAACACAGTTGTTTTGATGTTCATTTTGAGCAAACTCCGATAAAGCCGCGAAATCTTTATTTGTTCACTCGCAGTCCCGGCGCCAGGAAAAATGTTGAAATTTTATGGTCTGCTTTAAGTCGCCTTCATAGCATCATAGTAAACCGGCGTTTTGTTTAATCTTGATTTTTGTCTAACATTTTTTCCTCAAGCACTCAGGCCTAGGCCTACACTGAGCTTACACCCTAGACGCATACACCTAGCTGATGCGTCGCCAAAAACTAACCTGGGTAAAAAAATGCCCCTGCATGGTTACTGAACTGTGCAACACAAGTGGATGACCAGTGTGTGACCGATTTGTCACAAGTCGTTTTCGGCTCTGACATTACATACTAATTAACTGAATCTGCCTTAATTTGAGAAAAAACGACTTAACTCAGTTCCAGGTTGATTTTTGGAAAACGTAGGCCAGTAAACCACAACTCTGGGATCAATTTACAAAGGCAAGAACCAACTATATGCTTCTTCAGGTCTCAGTTACTTGAAACATGAGTTGAAAGACTCGAAATAGACAAACTTTATTGCTCAGCCCCAGGCTCATTTGCAATAAGGTTACACTTGTTTCCTACTGAGTACGTTTTTACCGTATGTAGGCCTAAACATGAATTAGGCACATGCCTCCTTCACATCCGTATTATTAAAAATTTTAGTGTTTCAAAAAAATGCTCAATGATATTAAGTATGGTCTCTTTGGTTTTGCTCCAACGTTTCACATATGTTCGATAGGTGCAGCTTCGCATACCAGCGAGCTAGGCGCACGGGGGTAAGTACACGCAGCTATTGTCGGCAGACGATGCCGTTACGTGTCAGTCTTTTTGGTGAAACGGATTTTTTCGCTAGGTGATTCTATGTGGTATTGTCCAAGTACAATTAATGTACATATAGGTCGGCCGGAAGCGTCCAGAATGCTGAAGCGGTTTTAGAAAATCAAAACCATGAGAAGAAGAACGTCCCGCGCATAGATTTTGCCAGCTAATGGAATGATTACCTTGAACGCGGTGTGTCTCTAGCCATGCAGCCGAAAATATAGTGGGGTAAATGGGTCGGAATGCCAGTTGCAATGGACAGATTCAGTTTGCTCCGGCACACGTGCGTTCTCATTGACAGCGTAGCCCTTGCATACCGTACGTATTGCCGTCCATTCGAATTGTTCCCCGGCTTTTTTACCCAAGTGATTCGCATATTGGCTCATACGCCCAAGTTTCGCATATTAGTAAGTCCTGATGTCCCCTACACAGACACATGCATTTATGATTCTCGTGCACCCGTTTTGATTACCGTTGTGCCCCCAATGGCATGTTTTACGTTTGCCTCAGTCTGTATCTTTGGAGTTCAGTCCT
Organism: Phoronis australis; assembly: GCA_002633005.1. Taxonomy (NCBI): domain Eukaryota; kingdom Metazoa; phylum Phoronida; family Phoronidae; genus Phoronis; species Phoronis australis. Next base: position 8,930 of record NMRA01001471.1, read on the forward strand.
TGGCACGATATTTTCAAGAAATTTGGTTAATAGTTTTATATTACCGTATTGCCGTGCCTTGGTCCATGGGCTATATCCGGCAAAAAATTCTTTTTTAACGGTCTATTTACCCAAGTGATTCGCATATTAGAGCATACGCCTACTAAGTTTCGCACATAAGCGCACTGGTTCCGAACAGACGCTCACGGGTGGCTCACACGCCCAATGACGCGGCAATACTATAAGTAGTTAGTTCTTGCGAACAACAATTCTTTTCTCTTCTGCCAAAGTCATTTTTCCTCAAAAATCCTATTCATTTCTCACGAACGGTGTTTTTATTCCCGAGTAATTACATGGACAAGAGAACAAAATTTAATAATTCGGTAGGAACAGAATTAAATTGCCGCGACATAAGAAAAACACTACAGTTCTTCTGAAATCTCATGTTTGGCATGAAGAGAGATTTTATCACTGTAATCTTGTCACGCGAAGTGAGTTACCCTTTGGACCAATTGATTACAAAAGCGTATATTCTAAAACAATTTACCACCGAAACATTGTCGAACGGCCTTCCAAATAAATGATTTTCAGCAAAACCGGATATATCCCACACCTATGTGTGCTATAAAGTACAGTATTTCTTTCCAAAACGCGATTTAGTACACCAGTATCATTCAGTTTTCAAATTTGACGGATATCTCATTTTGCAACGAAACTCTAACGAATCTCAGTAATGCAGATACCACTAAAGTGGGTATGCGGGGGCATTTCGTTGAAGCGGCTCAGTATAAACCCGCTATTGTCACAAAAACAGTCTTTTGACTTGGTGCACTTACCGTTATGAAATTAGTCTCAAATTGTTCCTTTGTCAAATTCGAAATGATTCCATGAATTTTATAGAAAGAACTGGCTGTTCGTTAGTGCTTGAAACCAAGCTCTCGAAGCTGGTTTGTCACGATGTGCCATTTAATGCGCCGGAACATGGCGTCAAGGAAAAACGAGCAGTCAGTTCTTACTTGCCACTGAACTCAGAAATAACTTCTCGTCTGAGTAGAGACCAGAACGAGACCAATGATTTCGTAACAGAAAGTTCGCTTCTAGGACAGAACGTGGGTTAAAGCCGCTTTAATTTAAATTCAACTGTTTCCAATACATCAAGATCAGATCGCTGATGTAAATTTTTAAAAAGCAGCATCGGAGCAATGTCTTTTTCATGTTTGGTCTTAGGCCGCCTGAATATTTGTGGAATTCGCCCTAAAGATCAAGCGAACCGTGCATCGTGCCACCAGAGGCATCTTCTGTCATTCATAAAGCGTTATGATTTCCGCTCCGAGTGAATAAATTGGCAGTGGGTCACCCTGGCGTCAATATGTGCGAACAGGGATATGTTTAGAAGTGAATTATGTTAAAATAACACGAAAAGACCAGCACCTATATTCAACAGGCAGACCCGTTCTATTAAACAATGACCACTGAGAAGGGTTATTAAGAACTCACGTTCGCCCAGAGGAGTATCCACACTACACAAGAGCGCGTTGACACTGGCTTATCAATTCATATTAATTTGTATTTGTTCCACGACTCTTAAACATGTTCAAATACAACAAACAAAAGACAGGCAAGAACTCTGACAATGGGTATTCGGCAGTTTCCGTGGGTGATGCAGAAACGAAGTCGAACCCAAAGCGCTCACAATCAGACAAATGTCTCCTAAGGTAGCAGACGAAAACAAAATTTACTGCTAAACATTTAACACTTCCCGTAATAACACAATAAATCAATTATTAGACCCACAATAATTTTCATAACAACAGCAGCTTGATAATTGCACATCTGACGTCATCAAATCATGTATCTGTCATGACTACACCATGTCGTAACTACAGGGTTAGCCACCAAAAACGAACCAACAAAATTCCGTATAAAATTATTAACCCCTTATTCATTTGACAAGATCAAAAAAATCTCAAAGCACACTGGCTGATACGATCAAAATTGGACCTGATGTAGGATTAATGAGCATTTTTATGGGTTTGTTTTTGGGTCACCCTGTAGTTCACAAAGAATAACTTGATTAAAGTTTCAAATAACCAGTCACAAGCAAACTTCGATTTAGAGAGATGACACTTGCTATATCCCTAAATATTTCATATTTTTCATTTTACTTTTTCATGTCCCAGATGTGCCAGCTTCCTCCCAAAGTCCACTATCAATATATTAAGGCATAAATAGTTAGCTTATTGATTACATTTGTACACTAATTTCAACAGGGACAATAAGCTTGTCAGTACTGACGTTCTGTTACATAAGCGGCTTAATCTTGTTCATTACTCAGATTAGATGATTCTAGGCTTCAGTAGAACTGACAGATCCAGAGCTAGTCATACTTCAAAACAGGCCCAAGTTGCTAGTCACTGCGGGTCAGTTCTAGCCACCAAGTCAGTGTGGCTGTGAGAGGAGATATAGGTGTATTTTTTAAAATATAATTCAATAAAAGGAAAAGAACACTATGACATTGGTTTGGAAGGCCAAAAACTCCTGTGAAAAATTCATGTTTTTTGTCACCAAAATATGATCTTTAGCGACTTTATTCACTCAAAGAATTTGTAAGTAATGCAATCACTCGATAATTAAGGGTAAGAACATGGGCAGTGCACCATAGGGGGCTCAGGAGGGCGGGCTATAGTTCCCCTTTTTTCAGTGCTGCACCGCCCATGAGTAATACTTATTAAGTACATTTAATCCCTCTATAGAATACACTCTGGAACTTTTAAAACCAAATCAACCCATAAACTACAAGCATAGAAGCAATGTCCAAGCACTAGAATCCAATACACTAAACATAAGTTTTTCATTAAGTTGTGCACGTCGGTTACCAGCTGTTCTAATGTGCGTCCATTACCAGCTCTTCTAATGAACCTGTGACCATAATTGATTGATGACTGCTTCTCCAGCCAGCTATTAAATATTCGTTTTTTCAAACCTGATTTGTAGCCAGTTCTCAAAAGTTTCTGCAACAAGTGTTCTTACATGTACTTGCACAAATTTCTAAACGACACATCACGTGATACAGGCCCCAAGAATGCAGATTGTTACTCATAGCAAACTTTGGAAGATTAAAGGGCTTCAAAAACTTGTTAGAATATACTGACACCTTAAGTCACAAACAGCGTACAGATACATGTACAAGCAAAAACAAAACTAGACAAGTTTTACACAAATGTCACTTAATTGAATGAATACTTTCTTAATTATTCACTCTGTTTCTATGCTGCGAAAAATTATTCCATAATGACATTCGAGCTCATTTGGCCGGGTTTCAGTGTAAACTATTAAAACTGTCTATAGACAACATAACATGAATTTTTAACGAATACATCAAGTTAACATCAAAAAACAGCATTATAAGAAAATAATGCAGGATCAAAAGAACACGTTACATCTCGATATTCAGGATCAGTTCACAGACATACATACATGTACACCTATACAATGCTTATAGAACCGCTTCAATAAAGCATGAAAGGACACATGGCATCAACCTTCATTTTTAGCCATTTGGTCTGTCGACTGTATAAGTGAGATGGCCTCTTCCCAAGCCCCTAAGCACTGGAAATATAAAGCATCATCACCAATTAAAAATACGCAAAATATTACAAATGTTGGAAGGTGCACGCTATCACATCCTAAGCAAACAAAAGGGTACCTAGTCAAAGCCTAGTTTCACTGCAAGACGAGATATTTACCAAATAGAATAAATTTGAAATTCAAAATAATGTAACTAGTCCATATCGCATTTTTGGAGCATGCATACCAGAGGGATATATCAGGTTTTGCAGACAATTAACTGAAGTGGACTTAATGATCAATAATGTTGTGGTGAATCAGAACTTTCAAATTTTAATGGTAGATATCTCTATAAAATTTGGTACAGAGGAGAAAAAATTAGACTATGTGGGTTCTTGAATTTTCAAAATTGGTCAATTAATATCAAGTAAACAATTTTGTAAAATAATAAACCAAGCCATGAGCTATTCATTGGAAAGTAGTTTCCAGCACAGTGTATAATCTACAGTAATTGACTGCATCACTAACTCACAATAGGAGCTGCACCTGAAAGAACGTGGAAAAAACTGGTCCTAGTCTAGCTGAATCTTTAAAGGAAATATTCTCAACATGGAAAATAAAATTTCACTGTTGTCCATATTGTGTCCTAATTCGGCAAAATTTTATTGTAACAGGCTTAATCAAACATCAGATAATACTTTGAAATGACCAAAGCACAAGACCCAATGGGAGACTTTCAGAAAGTAATGGAGGCTGATCAAGAGGGAATGGTGACTTTTATCGCCACCTGGCTGAATAAGAAAGAAGCTGGGTGGAACATTTTGACTTCGTGAAAAGACCTTTTATATTGTACACGATTAGAAGTGATGCATTTTAAACAAAGTTAAATTGCCTCGGCCATTAGTATCCAGTCCCACGTGATCAGTCGCCACGTTGCTGTAAAGTCTCCCATTAACATTAGCCAGCTCTTACTCAACACTGCCTGAGAACGGATTGCCTCAGCTTTATTCCAGGCAAACTTGAATTGAGAAACCTGTCAGCATTCTGTAATACATTCTAGTTTTAGTAAGAAACAAATTAAGACAAATTTCACTAATTAAGTCCAAATCATACAAAGACAATTTTTCCCAAAAGGTGGACCCATAACAGCTTTAAGTCATGTGAGCACAAACAACAATTACCTTTTGATAATAATTAACTTGCTTGTCAGCGATATTGGTGAACATTTCTTTCATGTCCCTCTTCTTGTTGGCATGCCACCGTTCCATGTCAGCCTTTAAATCTGCATTTGCTACAACAGTTCGGTCATTAAATACCTCGACTTGTTTTGTAAGCTGGAAAGGAAAAGAACCACAATGTCAGGAGTAACTTTCTCTTGACCAATGACCTTCTCAGTCAAAAGTGGTCAAATCCAATAACTTATTTTTTGTATCTAGCTACTCCTAATGTTTGATATTTTTTCTCTTATTCAAAAACACAAAATTATAACTTGGCAAGAAATACAGGGAAGCATTTAGCTGACTTAAAAGTAAATAATCCCTTTCAATGGTCTAGCTAAAGGCTTGATATCTCGAAGCCATGAGCATTTTGCAAGTCTAGATCTTTCCAATATTTCACAATAAGCAGCCAATCTTGCTAGTCAAATAAACTTGTACACATTCGAAGAGTGGTACAAAATGGAACATTAAACACTCACACCATCCCATATAACATATCCCATTACTTGTTTGATAACAGATGTCCACGCTAGTATTATAATTAATTAACTAATAGGTGTTATTGCAGTTATTTTACCTCTTCAATTAAATGGTCAAGTTTTTCTTCTTTTTGCTGTCTGACCTCCTCTGGATTTTTTCCCATAAAAGACCCCAGAGAGTACGACTGGTCAGAGGTTTTCAGCTTGAAATTAACAGCAACAATGTAAGACACGAGATTGCATGAGATAACAAGTAAATAACTGCAAGACATGAGATTAAACGAGATAACCAGCAGCAGGATAAGGCATGACATTAAACCTGATAACCAGTAAATAACTGAGAAGTCAGAACACAAACCTAGTGAACAAAAACCGATGCCGAAAAAACAATTTAGCTTGTTTCTACAATTTGCATTTCACTTGGTTCAGACACAAACTAAGAATTTAATATTTTAATGGTATTTATAAAAAGAATATTGAAATATTCAAAAGTAAAATGCCCCCATCAGGAGGAATAAGGCTATCTTAGAAATAGTCCATAATTATCAACATGTTTTTCAAAAGCATACAAAACATTCTTAATTGGTTGTTGTGTATCAGACTAGTGGTGTGATAAGAATTTGACAGACAGCATTAGGCAAAAAACGAAAACAAATTATAGCATAATTTTCAAGGTTACACACGCTTAGTTGCATTGCGTGGAAGCTGCAGCCCCTACAGACTGTGGGGCAGGGGCATGATTATACTTAATATAGGGGGCAGCTGCATGTGCATCATTATACTTAATATAGGGGGCAATTTGCATTCCTCCATTACTATGACTACAATGTCATTGTTTGAGCTCCGGGGGTCGGTGTCCTCTGGACCCACCCCCTGGATCTGCATCAGCTGAATGCTAGTCTTCAACTCACTTGTTCTTTCTCTTCCTTTCGTCTGTTCAGTTCCTCTAACGTTATTTCGTACTCCATTTGAATAGCATCCCTCCGTCGTAGAACAGCCTGAAAATTTGGAAACAACATTCATCGTCTTCTGCAGAACACATTTACCCAACTGATGGTGGGATTGAATTCCTAGAGTGACGTCATAACTTGTGTGGTGAATAGAACTTTACATAAACACGAGTACACAACTGAATAGTATGTAAAAATTAATCTGACAAATTCTCAGCATTCCTTACGCTTAACTTAGGTCTAGAAATCTTGCCCTATATATAGAAACTGGCTGCTTTATACAAACTCCTGCAGATGAAAGGTTATGTTGTTACTCTCTGTTCTTTAGTTTGTGTGTTACTATTGTCACAGTAGTGTTATTGTGACTCCTTATGGTTAAACTCTATGGATTTGACGGTACTGTGTTGCCTTGTTCAGAGCTCTTGTGTCGTTATGGAAATTAGTATGTAAGGTGTGCTCAGTGTTTGTCCTATCTAAGTTCAATTTGACACTGGACAGCATACTGAGGGTTTCTTCAATAAACCATTCTGACCATATCGTATAACAGACTTTGGCTAACATGGCCGTAACAATCTGATGTTGTTATGTTGCGACTCAAACTCAATTGAAGACAAGCTGCAATTTATGTCTGATTGTTCTTTATTATTCACTTATTAGTCAGAACAAATTTATTTCTTTATAACATATGTCTCCACGAACCTAACTTTTAAGACTAATTAAAAGCAGGGCAGAAGAATGAACTGACAAATGAATATAATTTCAACATTTCCCTAAACAATTAGCCAAATTTCTTCAGTGGTATATGAGCATAGGACGGTGTAGTTATAATCAAAGAAATTAAATCTGTTCAACTGGACCCTTGCCTTCGGAGTATACCGCTCTCTGGTTAAATGTAGTTTTATTTATATTTGATTTGTTAATTCTCATTTCTTTCAATCGGAAAGCTGGATAGAGACTGTTATTAGAATAATAACATTTTGTTGCCATTAGCAAACAGTGTACCAGTCACAAAAATAAATAAACACTCCTCTACTACTGTGCTACTGAAGGTACATAATAAAGCAACTGAGAATAGTGAGAAAGAAGATGTTAACTAATCCGCAACATTACTCCATTTGAAAACCCACTGCACACAGAATGTAGATCAACAGTAGATAGGCTAACTGCAATCTAGTATGTAATTCCAAGTGTTTTGTAGCTTTAAAGGAGTTTGAGAGCCACACACAGGCAATTTTGGTTGAACAGAACTCATCATGCAAAGTTTGTCATGAATCATGATAAATTCTATGATTTCTTATCACTGAGCAACGATAAATGAGCAAAGTTTTACGTTTTCCACGAATGGTGCTATGAATGATGATCACTTATCATCAGCCTGATGTGAATTCATATCAAACAAAATAGGTGTGTAATTTTGAAAATAAACGCTGCTCACCATTTACAGACTTTGAAATAAAGGGACAAACTGTGGTTTACCTTAATGGCGTCTGTATACAACATGTACTCCTTCAGAGGAATGCTGAACTCTGTTTCAGTTGCACACACCTGTAATTAGTAAACTATGAAACTAACAAAAAAATCTAATAAATGAGTTTCATTTACAAGAGAAAGTGCAGTTTGGAGACAGACCTAAAATTCATTATCTATGGGCAGTTAGCCCTCTGTTCTACTGAAAAGATCAAATCAGATTCAATGAATAATTGGAACGACAATTTCGAAATTGTATATTTGAAGGAACAACCTATTGGAAGCTGACTTTTGACACTAAAAAAGTGAATATTAGTGAGTTGGGATTCATACTTCTGATGGTAAACCAATTATTACATTACAACATTCCGTTCTCCTTCAGCTAACACTGGGATATTTTGTTTTACTTCAGGTAAAAATTCCTCCCCAGTAAACAATGTGACTCCTTTGATCCTGAATGTAACATTATCATTTATTAACAAAAAAATCATGTTTGGCTTCAACTCCAGATGACAGCTATTTCCAAATCAATGCTAAATCCAGATATCAATCTAATCCAGTTATAATGTTCCTCCAGTCTCTTGTTTAGCATCATGACTCGCCGGACAATAATCTTCTTTAAGTTCAAAGGGTTACTAAAATTAAGTGGGGTGACTTTGTCAACAGGTATCAGAATACCGAAACTTAGTTAATCTATTTTGGCTAATTTTCATAGTATTTCTGAAGGTAAAAAGGACTCCAACCTATTTTGTAAGAGCAATTCCATTACAGAAGCCAAACAGTTAAACAGAATTTTTGGCAGAATCACATACAAATCTACTGACAAAGTACAAAACAAGCTGAGTTTCTAAGGGACTGTTTTCTCCTAAAACTTACATTATGTCATTTCATTTCCACTCCTGAAAAAGTAAGTTCAAAATCATTGTCAGCTGAAAAGCGCATTCACCCTCCAACAGAGTAGAATTATTAGAATTCTCCAGGGTCATACCAACATCCAAAACTCAAGCAAGTTTGCCCTCTGGCAGTGTACATACCGCTTCCTTTAGCGCCTCCGTACATTTGTCAGATGTTGCAGCGACCGCAGTTAGTGCTTGGCTCAATGTATCTTCATAGTTCGACCATAAAGTGAAAATGGGTGACAGCTCACGCAGTTCTTGAATGTACTCTACAATGATAACAAAATACAACAGACTATAAATAGCACAAACCACATTAAAGGCAAAGTTGTATTTATAGCCACCATTTAATATAGAAGAGTTAAATGCGAATGAGTAAATGTCTGCATGATGTAGAAAACTCGACATGAGCTTTTACTAACAGGAAACTGAAGATAATTTGAACAAATCATGTTCGCTTCGGAACTTGAAAGTCTGTGTAAATAAGATTTTAAAAGTCCCTTAGGGGTGGTATATTTAGTCAAACATGGGTGTTGAACAGTAAAAATTGGGAAAATTGATCTTGAATTGCTAATACGCAATTGTGGTGCTATAAATCATAAGAGTTAATTGGTCTTCATAAACGCCATCTGTTGGTCACATCATGTGACCTAAAGTTATGTCAGAAAAGATTTCTGTCCTGACCGGGGTTCAAACCTGTGACTTTCTAAGGTGCAAAGTCTCTCATCCACTGAGCTATCGG
>NMRA01001472.1:0-18183 GCA_002633005.1 Phoronis australis
ATTGTAACGCCTTGTGACGTCATTGGGTTTTTACAATGATGAATCGAAACCTGGAAAAACAGCCACGTCACTAAACTTGGCACAGACTCAAAGGTACCTTGATACAAGATGGCAGCAAATAAGGAATTTGGCAGGAGTTATTACCTTTGGGGTGAAGAATTGAAAAAGGTGGGAATCATTTCATTATCTCATCTGTGTATACCTTCGTAACTGTTTGTACATTTGACCTTGAATACCTACATTACAACCGGCCGTTTTTAACCTGTTAGTCTATAAATGTATTTCCGTTACCAATAAGAGTATCGAAACAAGTAGCGACTGAAGAAATCGCTTCAGGTTATCGTATGGTTGACCAGGACACAGTACATTACTTTTCACTTTTTACCTGGGGTATCATAACTTAGTCTTAACACCCTGCTTTAGTGCATACATGTGATGCCGCTTTTTGTTACTCAACTCGAAACATTACACGAAGGTTGCTAAGTCAGTTTTTATAGGTATGTTGACGTTGCGGACTGTGTGGTCCCTTGTGTCTTCTACTCGAATCAAACGTTTAATAAGGTTGCATTGGTGAGTCGAGATGATCTGCAGGAGAATACATGTACATCCGTGCATCAAACTAGGTGGCACGAGTCTTCTACTTAAAATCATTTTGGAAACTATTATCGATTGTACATTTCAAAATTAATGCACAAAGGTTTTGATGTGGCTGCAGTACTGACTGTAGAGGTGAGAAACGTAATTGGCAGAATATTTTCTGCTCAGATATATTCTACACTGAAGTATCCGTGTTTTCTTACACGAATAATGTTAGGGCTAAAAAGCAAACGTATGCAAATATTAACGTCAAGTAGCATATGTTTATATACATTGTAATGCACGAATATATGTGTTATCATCATGTGTACGCTATTAAGAAGTTCGAAGGCCAAATTTTTGAAATACTGAGCTAAGGTAAAATATTATATAGCTTTAAAGCGTCATTATTTACTTGAATGGTGTTGCAAAAGACAAGTATATCGATGCATCGTAGTTTCAGATTGCTCATTAATTCACGTTCTGGTATAAATGAGCGTCCCAGGCTATGAATGTCCAAAGGTGTTGATACCATCTGCCTGGTATAAATGAGCGTCACAAGTTAAGAATATTCAAAGGTGTTGATACCCTGCCTTCGTCTACGTGAAGCAGTCATAGTAGGAATTCAACCAAGTTCGCTAAATCTAATTCGCATTTTAATCAGATGCTGTATTCTCACTAATTAAATATTCATTATAAGGGACAGTGGGGTGGGACGCACACGCCGCACGTGGGATCAGTACACCACCGTTATCCTGTTTAACGTTGCGTATGGTAGGTTATCCTATAGCCGGTGTGACGTACATGTAGCCGCAGTAGTGTAGCAGAGAGACGAGAAGGCGGTGCAGCGCCCCGGGCATCCACTATGAATAAACTTTTCGGAATTTTTACTGATTGTATTTAAATTGACTTTAGTTTATATTTCAAGTTTAAATTTTGGTTAGTAGTACTAGAGTCCATGCATTTGACTAGAGAAAAGGACATTCATTAAAAAATCCCAGAACATCACCGAACGTCTGGACGCTACTGTGTAGACAGCAGATATCCTTTTCATTTTTCACCTAGCGTACAGTAGTCTTGGCACGTTTTTAGCGCATAAAAACGTAGACGAAGTCGGTAATATAACAATAGGAGCTTAGTACAGGCTAATGAATACAGGTGTATGCTGCCTCGTCAGACTGCTTGAAAAAGTTGAAAAGGTTAACAGACCCAGTTCACTGAAAACTACTATATCTATGTTGACATTGTGGTTCCTTTGTGTTTTCTGCTCCACAAAACATGTACATGTACATTGGCGAGTTGTGATAATTTGTATCAAAATACATCCGTGCGTCAAATTATAAGCGTGCCCATTATCATCGAAGTTCGTCCATTTCTGTGTGACGTCACTGTGTACCTTACAACATGTATATATAGTAATATTAGCTTTTCAACGTATTTGGTATTTCGCGGGTTAACCGAATTTTGGAAAAAAATGACTACTACGTTTACCCCGACGTTATATTGAAAAGCATTGATGTCTTGAAAATTGTTTCCATCGCATCTCTCGTTTACTGTATTCAAAATAAGTCTGAAATCGTTAAGTTTGCACAATTGGAACTAAGAAATAGTTCCCTACTCCAATAAGATGTCGGTTTCTGGGTACATTCATAATAAACAGTGCTTTTGCGTCGCAAAAGTTCCAAAGCGCGTGCGTTTGACAATAACATTACTCTTTGGCAACCAGCCCAAACTTCATTGTGAGCTTTATTGCAGTGAAAGTACATGTGGGATGTGACAAAACTGCTTAGTCGTTCTGGCTTTCAAGGTAAGATTGATACCGATTATTAAATGGATGTTGCTTGGAAACGAGTATCCCCCAAAGTTCAAAGGACGGGCACCGAGCTTTTTAGTATGTCTCAAAAATGAACTCCGCCGATTGATCGTTTGAATATGCCATGCAATGAAGTTACTGGTGAAATGTTTTAGCGGAACAAAGGGACTTAGTTGATTCCTTCAAATTCGTTACAAAGGATGAATGTCCGATTTGGAACCAAAACGTGTATACGGACCTACTTGCTTGAAGGTATCTATTTTGATTGTTTGTCATTTATGTCTCTTGGTGTGTTGCTTCACAACTCCACGCGTAGAGATAGGGGATTGTATAGAGACTACGATCGAGTATATATTGATCTGTCTAACAAAAAGTAAAGTCGTGCCTTCAACCAAGTTTGTTTCAATGAAGGGCTGCTACCGAACTATGCTGACCTGAAGGTCTACTCATATAGATATAATGTACATTATGTAACGCCATACGTGAGGAGGCAGTGTGGCCCGGTTGATAAGTGCCCGCTTTCTTTACTCGAGGTCGTGGGTTCAAGTCCCACCAGGTCACACTGCCAAACCCTTGAGCCAGGTTTCTTGCTCCTCAGCTCGGTTTTAACCATATATTAATAAAGCATAAAAATATTTCCAGGTGATCAGTGCAATGGGCCCACATGCGAGGCCTGCGCACGTCTGGTACAACGTGTATCAGACCGCCTGCAATTATTTTTTATATATTAACGCCATACGTCGTACTGAAATTTGGCTATATATTAAGACAGATTCATCAACGTGGAAATAGTGAAATTAAACCTTGAGTTCATATTGCATGTTTGAGACAGCTCAGCTCAGAACAGTGTTATCCTCTGTATAGTTTATTCCCATATTACCGGCTCTGATCACGAGTGTAGAAAGTTATTAAAAGACTGAGCGTGTGTTCACTAGCGTTAGGACATACGCTAGGAGCTAGCAAAAATGTAACCAAACTTACGTGTTTCCATTCAAAATACACGGCACTATCTCACGTAACCCCTCGAAATCTTGCTTTTTTGTGAAGTCCTAGCGTTACTGAACGTGAGACAAGTCGTGGTTCCGTACTCACTAGCGTATAAGGCGGATAATTATGTCTTGGTCGAACCTACACTCGAGCTGCAGACTGTAGCCTAACGTTGTATTCTGTGACGAGTATCAACCGAAAGAAGTGGTGTGAGTTGCTTACATTTGTAGCCAGTGACATGTGACTGAAGGAGTCAAGTATTCAATACTTTAATTATGGGGCAAAGTATCCAAATATGCTGACAAGCTGAACATATTTTTACTTTCGCCGAGAGAATAAGAACGCATGAGGTAGTCGGTCACTTGACCCGTTCCCAGTGCCGCTTCTTATTTTGTAAACAAAACTGGGACAATTATTTGAGGTTACAGCCTTGGGTCAAGTTCTTCCACTAAGTTTTTGTATACCTTTTGTCAGCTCATGAAAGCAAAAAAAAGAGCTGCTCACTGATCAGTACACACGTTCCATGGCAACTGCGTGTTGTGCAAGCTCATGGTCAAATCGATGTTTTTCATGCTGAGTGCCTACTGCTTTACTTGTGTTACTGGGTCAAATGCGCCAGGTTCATATTTTACGAACGCCTCAAATAGTTGCACTGTACGCGAAATGTCGCTGCCATATTGTCCAGCTGACGTCGTGATTTTTTAATGTAAAGCGATGTACACTGGTACTTTTCGTTTTTTTAAAGAGACATAAAAGTCCATTTTGGTATTTTACTGTGATTGTTTTTCAAAGTAAGCATTACAGACCTCTGATTTTTCAAAATAACTTATTGGCTTTATCATCACTACGCAGTGAAAATGAAGACATCGTCAGGGGTATAAGGCATTACATTTATACAAACCATATGCTAATATATAACATTTCTTTACATATGATTAGCCGACGATTTTACTAATCGACCCTAAATAAATGAAGGAGTCAAGTATTCAATACTTTAATTATGGGGCCAAAGTATCCGAATATGGTGACAAGCTGAACATATTTTTACTTTCGCCTAGAGAATAAGAACGCATGAGGTAGTCGGTGATTTGACCCGTTCCCAGTGTCGCTTCCTATTTTGTAAACAAAACTGGGACAATTAATTGAGGTTACAGCCTTGGGTCAAGTTCCTCCACTAAGTTTTTGTATACCTTTTGTCAGCTCATGAAAGCAAAGAAAAGAGCTGCTCACTGATCAGTACACACACTCCATGGCAATTGCGTGTTGTGCAAGCTCGTGGTCCTAAGCAAAATTTAATCGATTTTTTCATGCTGTGTGCCTAGAACGCTTTACTTGTGTTACTGGGTCAAATGCGCCAGGCTCATATTTTACAAACGCCTCAGATAGTTGCACTGTACGCGAAATGTCGCTGCCATGTTGTCCAGCTGACGTTGTGATTTTTTAATGTAAAGCGATATACCCTGGTACTTGCCTTTACATGTTACGTATTGAAATTAAAATGAAAATAACGAACCAGCCGAGTTCAATCAACAAACACGTACATTTAGCTGTGCACTGTTCTTATACAGTACTGCGTGTAAGTATATGAACATAAACCATTCAGTACATGTGAATCCGTGCACGTTTCGATCTAAGCAATAAAGTTGTCTAAGATCAGAAGTAAGGTCTGTATTGAATGTCACGTTGCTATGACAACGAGGACTCTTAAGAACAAATTAACCGAACATTCCTAAGATGCCAACAGTGCCGTGTTCAATTATTCGATAGAATCAAACCATTCTATTGCTTCTAATGACGTAAAGATTCTAGACCATGACATGAGTAGAACTAGCCTGTTAACAGGTGGAGCCACTGAGCTACATGCTGGGTACAGCTTGAGTAGGAATACTGAGGCTTTCAACATTCGGTAGTTGATTCTTGGGTTCAATTCACTGGTATCTCTTCTTGTCACTTGTTTTATGCGCTTTGATGTAAAGTTGCTTCATTATGAAGTGGTGTGGAGCATGTCTCATACCTGATGATGATTTAAAGTATTAGATCGAAACGTTGATCATGAACATGGTTATCATTTCCGAAGTTAGCGTCATATTAGGCTTATATATACATACACTTAACTCACGGAGAGCACATACATGTATAACTGAGTATAGGCATAACCGCAGTTTTAGTTCTTTGTGACTTGATCCGTCACTCACCAATTAACTCACATTGCCAACAAGTTGACACATTCCAATCTACAAGTCGGAATTTTTCTGTCCAAACAACCCCCAGGTCTTCGTTCTTTTAAAGAGACATAAAAGTCCATTTTGGTCTTTTACTGTGATTGTTTTTCAAAGTAAAATTAAAAGCATTACTGACCTCTGATTTTTGCAAAATAATTTATTGGCTTTATCATCACTACGCAGTGAAAATGAAGACATCCGTCAGGGGTATAAGGCATTACGTTTATACAAACCATATGCTAGTTCATAACAATTCTTTACATATGATTAGCCAATGATTTTACTAATCGATCTAAATATTCAACCATTTTAGCAATGCATATGACTGACTAGAGTTTATAACTGTAACTGCAAAGCTATATCGTGTATAGCCAAACGCGATTCTAAATCTTATAAGATTTCGATCAGGCTTCTTCCACAGTTTCTTTCACCAGTTTGTTGATCACATTTGACAGAGGGACTTTGCGACTGACAGTATGGACTCCGGTGAAAAAATATGATACCAATTGATTTTGAGATGGGAACTGAGATGGGAGCCAAAAAAAGGCAGATTTTCGATTGAGAGGTTTCCATGAAAGTTCACAAGGTAGACTTTCGTTGGAATTGATGGACAGCCGCGTTTCTATCTTTTGATTCCTGAAACAGCTCAAAAGTGAGTTCACCTTTTGGACCCTTGGTTTATAAATATAACCCTTCTCTTGCTGTTTGAAATTTGAAACTGGCTCCCTGCTTTTCTAGTTAAGTCTCGTACTTCGAAGTAAGCCATTTGGCGGAAAATCAATGGGAAAGAGATTTTGTCGGAAATGAAGCAACCCTCTTTCGTAAAGATTTTGGTTGTAAAATTGCAAGAAATGGCAGTGACACGTCCCGTCAGTCCTCGCTCCCCGTCATCAGGTATAGTTTACGTTTTCGAAGAACAGGTTTCGTTATTTATGTTTTCGCTTTCGTTCACTTCAGTGAGTGTCGTTCTAGCAAAGATATACAAAAACAATTTGGTAGTTTAAAAGAACGCATTACCACACCAAATAGCCTCACTCAAGGTCTTCGCAAAGTTCGTGTTTTGAAACTTTAATTACTGTACATTTCTTTCTTAGTTAACAATGATTGAATTTGTCAACTGTAACTCGAATTATGATCTGGATTCCAATTTTATGTTTAGTCCAGTCAAAAGATACTTGGAGCGCCCTCTTGAGTTAACTTGTCAAAATTCGTAGACATAACCACACTGGCTAAGTCCATTATACATTGTATCTAACATTGACTCCCATGTTGACATTGACCCGAATCAAGTGCTGGAACTACTGATTTTGTGTACTGTAGGAACTGTATGTTTAATTATTGTCTGAGTGACGTACGTATGTCCATGAAGATTGTAAAACATAATGTTTAGGCCGTCCTACCAGGTGACAGAATGAACGTAATTATTCATTATCACAATATAAACTCACGTTCTCATGAAGCGAGATTCCAGCAGGGAAAGATTGCAACCACTCGTAGCAAGGTGTATTGTTGTTTATAAATTCGCAAATCATAGGGACGACCCTGTTCTCGTTATATCAGGGTTCGATTCTGCACCCACACATAATTCAGAAGCTCACTTTAAATTCCTTGCCTATGTTTCCCCTTGAGTTATGCGACATGGCGAGGTGGTTATATCTATAACGACAACCAATGCCTTTTCACATTTCCACGTGTACGTATAACGTGCTGACTTTCGAAGAGATCTATATTGGCAAGAGTTTTAATTGCAACTGATTAGGTAAAAATTCACTTGTTATTAGCCAGTAGGCTAAACTTTTAACATTGTGGCACTCGAACGGTTATTGGGACGGTCGCTGCTTGTTGCACGTGTATGTATGGGGATATAGGAACGCAGATACAAGTAGAGGCCTAGTTGAATTTTTATATTATAGTTGAATGCGCTAATTTGTTTTTAACATAATCATTGGTGTTAACCCTAATGACTTTTGTACAACCATATCGTTAATTTGGCACTGCAATACATATACATTATGTTTTGTGTCAGTTTGAGGCTTGATAGCCTGTTGCTGACGTCATGAAAACGAATTCACTTCCTCTGTGCGTTTTACTGGCAAAATAATCCGTGACGCTGGACAGGTTACACTTATACGGTTTTCCCAGTTTGGACAAATGGACCACTACGGGTTAATTTTACATTACAATCCATGTGTTACATGCAGAGGTGTATGCACTATGTGTTAATGGAAACATGCCTTGAGAGATTGGCGATATATAATATACATGTAATTATGGAAATGTTGTTGTTTTGTAGCTCTTATAACAGGTAAACTTCCCAAAAGACCAAGCAACCGCAAAATAAAAACTTTTTCTAAGACCCCACAGCGTTAATCTCACAATATAAATGATTTCAAAATAGCTCCTTGCGTCCACTCACACAACATGTTTACAACATATATGATAATCTTTCATATGTTGGAGACATAGAATGACGTCCATGTACTAGAAGTTTTAGCTTGTTCACTTTAAAATGGTAAAGAAACTGTCTTCATAGGTTCTATTCGTATATTTTGGATATGTAATTTTTAAACGATGATGACGTGTATCAACGTTTGTAAGCAGCGATTATTTTCACAGCCAATGAAATCATAACGTCAACGCCCAACTCTGGTCATGGAATAATTGTTGCTGCACGTTACCAGCGTATCTTTTAAGAGCGTGCGGTACGGATATTAGCCGCGAGATTTTGCACTGTGAATTTTTGGTGAATCAGGTATTGTAAGTTTAAATCCTATCAAATTTCATTATTTCAGTTTCACTTTTGTTTATCAAGCGAGAATTTTGAAATGCAGTGGCCTACAAGTATCGATTTCCTGGGATAATTTGTCAAGAAACCTTACAATTGCATAGGTCGTTCTTTAGAAGCACTGACCTTTGGCGTTAGTTGGATGTCAGAAAAAGCCTGGCCACTGATATTTTTTCGTCTCCATTTTTAGAACCAGTTTCGATTACCTACAGGTATCAATCAACATGCTAAGAGTTTTTCAACATGCTGTTTTTGGGTTTAAAAATCTCATTACAGAATTTATTGAGAGATGCAATATTTGGTTTCTCAGAGATTGTTGTATAGATATAATTAGAAATCTTAGGCCTCACTCACAGGTTTGTTTACGTAAATTTCGAAATGCTACTCCAATTGGCACGGATACATGTAAGTGTTTGCGCGTATGCATGCATTAGTTATTAACGTTTTGTTTTGTTCTAAGTTAATTCATTTGTGCAATGTTTACCCGTTGACTAGATATTTTCGATTAATTTTATTTTGGAGCAGTTAATATTATCTATAGATTTTACTTACTGTATGACCGTGAATTAAACATTAAAAAAGCTGTACCTTGTAAAAGAACCTAATACCATACTTTGTGTTGGTGAGAGCGTACATTGTAGTTGCAAACTGTACCGGACTATTGCGTTACTTTTCCCATAAATGTACATTTTTAAGACACAGCGATGTTGACCCATTATCACAAATACTATAATAATTTTCCACTCGACATAGGTCTATTATTACGTTCATGAACTAGGGTGTTGCAATATCGCATACAAAAAAGGAGTTGTTAAATGTCATTTATTAATTACTACAGTTAACAATGGAAATAATATGGAAGAATGTAAACAAAAATACTGTGATCACTGTATGTAAAGAAATACGTAATATTCGATAGACTAAAGTTCACCTTGAATGGAGTAACGTTAGTAGCAAGTTTTCAAAAATTTACAAGTAAATGAAGCGCAGACAACCTACAGGTATGGTACACAAAGTACACCAAGTCACGTCTTTTTGCTTTCATATCGCCTTTTAAGACATATGAGAAGTTATCGACTAATATGTGAATCCAGTCATCCACAAAACTTACGAATTCAAATCGAGGATGACGTCAAACAGCGCATTGTGCAATAATTGGGTAATAAGAAATGAGTAATTTGGGCAAAAGTGCTGAAAGTTTTTAGACAACATCACCTTTGTCCTTCCACCTGAATTAATTTAATTCGCTACTGCATATTCTTGGGCTGACGTTACAAAAACCTTAATACATACACCGGAGCAGATGCATCGACGAATAAACGCACTCCAAGCCACAAATATCGACTCTAGACGATGCCCCTACTACCCCCAGAACAATGTTTGAGAAGGAGAATACCAACTGCATTTGTTAGCACATTTTGGGCAACTGAAATTAAACGCAATATGTTGAGTAGAAAATGTCAGTGCCTCCGATGGCACTTGAAACCAGGTTATACGTGAGACGAGCAGGCGTGTAAATCTTAAGGCCAACAGGCAATTGCCGCTTGGCAAGCGTCCTAGAGATGCTTTATCTGACAGTACATGTCGTCACAACCTGAAGTCACGCTTAACAACACTACCCTCCTTCCGCGGAACTGGAGAGGTCACTGGCATTTAAATCTGAACAACTGCCTAGCGTCCTTGATTTTGACCTCAGCTCTCTTTGTGTTATAAATTCAACAGTACCAAGTCGAAAGAGCGGGGCCCAAGGGAAACGATGGTAAAATGGAAACAGTAGGTCCCATTGGACATAACGGTCAACGTGGACACAACGGGGCAAAAGGAAGTAGACAGACACAAGTTTTCCTCGTTTGTAAAGTTGGTATAAGTGCTGGGTTATTATCAAGCTTCAATATGAACACGAGTCAAAATTTGCAAAAAGTACTTGATATGGTATCAATTATCCAAACCCAGGAACAACCCCACCTCCCTGAAATTTCATATCATCTAAGGAGTTCCATAATGATAGTGAATGTACATGTACACTATGCGATTGAAAATCTATTTTTTATTATTTTCAGATTAGTGCAGCTGCAGAAAGAGGGGACAGTTTAACAATTGTGAAGTATGTAAACCGTGGTTGGGATGTGGACCAAGAACTGGATGTTTTCGTAAGTATTTACATATGAACACTCGTCTGATCACCATTGGCTTGAAATGCACCTTGTAACAAACAATTCTATACAACCGCTATCTTAAAACTTGGCATTGCCTTCCTGATTTTATGTTGAATATAGATGTACTGTATCAGATATGTAAATTATTAACCAAAGCAACATTTGATCAGTGTGGTAACAATACAAAATAGTAATAACAAAATGTTCACATTTAACTACGGGAGCTATGCATATAACATACAAGAGTTAACAACACACGTGTGTTGGTGAGAAAAATACAATGAAATTATGACATGGTTCTACGAACAACATAGTGACAGCTTCACTAAGTAGCACTTATAGACGTCATTCTGCAAGTTATGAGAATCAGTTGTCAAAAAGGTAAATTTACCATGGAATACTATTAATTGTATCTGTTATATCATCGACTGCCTCCACAATAAGGATCACGCAAACGTTCTATGAAAGAATTAGAAACATACCAATTTGGACAGTTCCACATTTTGAAAAGTGTGTCTGAATTTTTCAGAGTTTAACAATAATCTTCTCTTAAATCTGTAGACATATAGTCTTTGTTATTGTACGGCCGTATATGACTGTACGAAGAATAGTTTTATTCTTTTCTCAAAAGCAATGGTGAATATTCAACTTTTATAATGATATATGTATATCATGTTTAATTTACTGTTTTAATTGGGATGGTTTGACATACATCTGTGCCTTGATTATTGTGGGTTTGCCAGTGGCTCGACTGTAAGATGATGGAGGAAGATATTCTGGAAGTGAAACCCAGTAGAGTTCTCTAGCTGTTTTGCAGCTTGGAAAAACAATCCGAATCCACATTGTCTCATTTAAGATACACGTTGTAATCTTGGGCCCAGCGATGTAATAGCGCTCTTGAACTCTAACGAGGTCGAGTGATGTTCGAACTTTGTATTGCTTATATTCTTTACTTTGTCGAGAACGTGAGATGCTAACACCTAAATTAATGTTTTATTACAATGACATTTTGGACCACTTATTGTGTTCGACCATTTCGTGACACTAGTAATGATAATTGCAACCTTGATATGATAGTCTGTCTACCAAAAGCAAACGTCCCGGACTATCTACATGTACTTGGTGGATTATACCACCATAGTAAAATGTTTAAATCGTTTGTACGTGACCACGTTATTTGAAACCTGCATTAACGATGCGATACAAATTCCAATAGGTTGATTAGACTTTGATTTTTTGCACACGCGCGGGTCAGCGTGGTTCAAATGATATTTCATCATTTACATGTGTACTATCATGCCTCGATCTCTTTACAAATGTTTTGGGAAATAATTTCACTATCCAAGTTCAGATAAATATTGTCACAGTGTGTAAATGGGGCATCTAGAAGATCAACACTTTATCTCAGCCTTGAAGCTTTCATGTGCTTAGTACGAACTCTGAGTGAAAGTTAGATCCAACTGCAGTTGGATGGGGAGGCTTAGAGGATGTTTTCACGATTTGGATAAAATTTGACTGTATCAGACATATTACCATTGACTATGTCATGGATGGTTTTGCGGCTCATGTTTGTCTTGATTGAAGAAGAGCAAAAATATGACACCACCCTTCGGTACCCCTATGTAAGCAAACCCAGTTTGTGAGGGTTTTGAAGACACACCGTCTAGTTCTGCTACCCGATTGGATATTTACAGTACATGTGCATGTACATGTACATGTACATGTACATGTATAAAATGAACAGTGCGTTCAGAGTGTCCAATTTGATAAGAGAAAACTTCTTTCAAGAAGAGGTCTGTGAAATCGTGTCAAACGCGGATTGATTATCTAACATTAAGCCATTTTTCATATTACCATCGTATCTGGTGAACAATTTTGTACAGGTGAGACACGGTACTGTTTCCCCTCATAAAATCAAAGTGAAGTTTGTAATTTATTGCAATTTATAGAAAGTGAGGTCTTCGTACGTTTTTTTCAATTTTATAGAAAGAATTTTGAAGTGTTACATCACTGCAGTGATTCTCAATTCTTTTCTAAGTACCATAATTCAAGTTTCAAATAGTAGGGCGGGTTCTTGTTTGTGTAATTTTGTTTTATGAATGAGTGGTCGGCGCAGGCATATCTTTTATGGTAGTTTAGTTATTTTAATCGTTATATAGATGGTGCAATCAATTTTTTACACCAGTGTTTTCTAGTAAATGTATGGCAGTGTCTCTTGGAAATAGACAGGTGAACTGGACTGTTTGCAAACAAATGTTGGGTATTCAGCTGTTGTTTTATTTGTGAAGGAATCCAAGAAAACAGCACTTAAACTGTGTTCGTTAATTTCCATCTTGCGATTCAATAATAAGATATACCGGTAGGTTTATTTTGTTCCTCGCTTGCGTTTTGTTTATGAATGAGCAATATTCATTTGCCTTGTTGAAACATTACATACGTTTGTCTATGTAAAAGGTTTCGTTATGTTGTGGTGCCGTGTAAAACTTGGCTAACTCGCTTTTAAATTGTTAAAAAATCAACGCATAGTTTGTTTCATGTTTGATCTAAATAAGATAGGAGTTTTGTTGATCTCGCTTTTGACGTTGCTGTTGAATCAAAATTTGTGCCTTCGCTTTAGTATTTTAGGATTTCCAAAATTGTTTTTACTTACTGGTAAGATGTGTCCTAGACGTTGTAGCAAATAATAGTGTTTCGGGTTGCTGCATTCAATGTCTGAAAGTATTAATTTACATTTTCTTTCGCGTACAACTGGTTCATTCCTACAAGTTTTTAAGGTAGTGTCGTTATCAGAGTTCCCTATAGGTGGTAGGGCCTCCTGCTGCAGTTTCACGGTCTTCAACCTACCATATGCTCTTTCTGGCATTTACATGTAAGTCACCCTTTCTTATCACCAGGGTAAATCAGTAACGCAAACGTCGTCTCAAATCGTTCTGTAACCACGATAGATAATTATTTCTATGCTAAACGGAACGTACAGGGCGTCTGCACGTAAATGGGAGGCAAACAAGATTAGGAAAAATTTCAGAATGCAATCAGTTCTGATGGAAATGAAAGAAAACCCCATCTAATTTCTCAACTCAATGGCAGGTTATCCCTCACTTTCTTTGTCGTGATATAGACCAACTGATACGATGACGAAGTTAATTTATCCTGTTGAAATATTGAATACGATAGTTTTAACATCCGCCACTTGGGTAATTGTTGGTCAAAAACATATTCCGAAAAGTATACGTACCTGTACCATAAACCGCGTATCAAATGACAACTGCGCAAATATTACGCATGGAAAAAGTTATAACACCGTGCAAATTTAAGTGGAATTTCGAACAGTGTGTAAAAAAGCACAGACACTTGAAAACGAGACCATTAAATTAATGCAAAACTGGAAACTTGTTTGCGTTCCTTTAGTGCAACGGCAAAGACTGCTATGGTGGAGTGTACAATTTTTCAGGATTTCCGGATATTTGATCAGAAACACAAAACAGAATGAACCTGAAATTCTTTTATCATGAATCCGTCCACAAATTTTTTTCAAGGCAAATGCGCTACCGTGACCTACATGTACACTGTACGTTCCCTAGATCTGCTCATCCCGAATCTGAGATTCCCGATGACGTCATTCGCCGTTAACTGCAGGGATTTTTAGCATTTTTGTGAATTAATACACTGTTGATGTGTATAATTAATAATAAGTCATATCAATATTGATTTCCAGTTTCATTCGGAATCTTAGCTCTCGTGAATGAGAAAAACACGTGAGGGTCACATCAGAACTGAACACCTACATGTAAACATTTACATTTCTTCGTGATTAATGAAGGCCTCTTGTAACACAGACGAGTGTATCGGTGAAGCTCGTGTGCATGTGAAAACTCCCCGGCGACAAAATTCTGCTTTTTCAAAAGTGCAATTCGTCACCCCGTCGTTTCAAGCCACTTGACGGCATGCATGCATAATTTAGTGCTTAGATTTGTGTCGAAATCGTGAACTGCAGCATTGATTGTCTGACTGGAGAGAGATTTTGACTTAAACAGAAAAAGGGTTTCTTTAGGTAAAATGTGTTTCAACGTGTTCTAATACAAATTGAATTTTGTAGCATAATTTGCTCGCTTGCGTTCAGTGGAAGCTTGTTATAGCTTGAATTTAGACTTCATTAGGCTATGCTTTTACCTACGACGTAAGTAATCCCAAGTTTTAGGTCTCAACATTGGGTTCTTAATGTTTGATGAAATTGTTCTTCTCCGCAACCATTGAAAAGCCCTTGGACTTGCATCATGCAATGCACATCGAATTCGTGCAACATGACGTTTCAGTAAGGGTTTTGTACATCTACCGTACTATGGCACATTATTTTGCGTGTTCAAAGTATTTGTCGCAAATCGGTGTTCTGTGACAGTCACGTGCTTTCAAGTAACCAAGAAGGGAACGTAAACTTGAACAAAAACATTTGTTGACAAAATTCTCACGACTCTTTTTTATTAATCTACTGTCATCGAAGTCGCTAAAGCAGCAAAGATAAATCCTGTAACTATGAGTTCAAACTTCCTCCATTTGTTTGCTCTTCGAGTTTTGCGACTCGCACGACTGAAAAATATCCTGACCAAAAACAAAACCGCTTAAGTTTTTTTGCCGAATGTCGTGTTGTGCATTTAACGTCATTGATTTGGGCAGAAATTGTATTACTTTTGATTCAATTTTTAAGATGACATCAACAGTTATCAAACAAACGCATTGATCATCAGGAACAATTCAGATCAAGTAACAAACAAAGTCAATGTGGCTTACACTGTTTACGTTTTCAATTATTAGTTTTTTAAAGAATAACTAGCTTCAAATTAATACCCATTCCGTGCGGGTTTCCATAGTCGGGTAATTCGAGTATGTTGCCTTAGCACGGAATACACTGCAAGTGTCATATAATGAAGCAGTGGTAGATTCAAAACCACGGGTGACTTCAGCATGGATGTCGCTGGGGTTACTTCGCCTTCGGAAGCCTAAAACCAAACCGGCATTTCGCTATTACATGGGCGGCGCACCATAGGGGGCTGGGAAGGCTATAGCCCCACCACTTTTTCAATGTTCTGGCGCCCATGGTCTATGGGCGTGGTACCACAGGGGATCTGGGGGCCTATAGCCCCACTTTTCTCAGATCTGCTGTTGTTAAGTAAAATGAGAGTTTGTCCCACTGTAGAATGCGTTAGTGACAGATTCAAACCACGCGGTCGCTTACAGAATGCCACGTCTCCGTTGACAGCTGCAACTATAGCACACTGCTACTCGAAACGTTGATTCAGTTACCGCATTTTAAGGCATCATGTAGTATTGAAAATCACGGAATAGGCACAACGTAGCAAACTTGAGTATGGTCGTTGTTCCGAATAATTGTTGCACTAAAAACTCTTGCAGTAGCGAGCTTTGTTGTAATACGCTACTTTCGTGGAACGAACACCACCAATTCGTGAATGTAAGGATGTCGTTAACACCTACAGTTTTTTGACACTCGCAATGAATATTTCCAATTCTCTTTGGCTGCCGATTCAGTTAGAACAGTACTCTTTCCGAGCGAGTTTAAAAATTCAGTGACGTAGTCGACTGACTGCACGGGGTCAAAAAAAATCGCATGCTGTGCGCGAATAGTCCGAATAATGTTCCTCTGCTGGGACCTTGACCGTGCGCGCAATCCACTTGATCAAGCAGTGTTGCAATGCCATGAGACCTGGGATATATTAATTGGATAAGCAGGACATTTTACTTGAAAATTGATGACATGTTTTTTTCCACCACAACTTATAATAGGTTAATCGTTTCAGAATTATTGGAAACATTGCTGTTTTGTACCGTTTTATCACATGTTCTGCCGTGGCGCAGAACTTTTTCGGTGCATCCGAAAATTTACAATAGTAATCAAAAATTCTTGTCGGTGAAACAAGGCAAAGATTGTATCTGCACTAGATCATGTTCAGGCTATGCATGTATGTTCACAATGACATGAAAAAGTCATCTATAGGCGTGTTCTCTGTTAGTGTTCTTTCGAACTTGCTTTGGCAACAACTAACTAATGGTAGGACCTACATGAGTTGTTTCATATTTCCAATGTATCAGCCGAGAAGTATAGATACACAAACTCAGCAGGCATTATGCTTGAAATTCCAGGTTGAACAGTTCGACTTGACACGAGTGACCAAAACCTGAGCTCTCATGAGAGTATGGGTTTGTACAGTAGTATTATTGCATCATTCTAAAGTGCGGAGACTGACTTCAAAAATAGCAGTTATTTAACGGTAACGAAGTAACTTCATTTTTAAAATAGAAACATTCTTGTCATGGTTGCTCTGCCGTATTTTAAAGATTAACGGGGACTCGGTTGATGAAAGTGGGTTATGAAATCAATCACTACAAGTGAGTATCACCTCTCTGCAGGTCACCAAAAACATGCGTGTCTGGAAATTGCACTTGTAAAGTAAGCGAAACGACCTACATGTGGGCCTAATTTTGTTACTTTATCTCGATGCTCTGTTCTAAACGTAATTGATATATTGCAAGTTTAATAAATATTTCTCAAAACAATTAAAACGATCGCAATGACCCTTGCTTGATTTTAATCAGACCGCATTGTTATTGCTCAAATGTGTATCGGGTTTTTAAATTTTTAGTGAAATGAAGTACAGTTTTGACGTGCCAGTGTACGTCTAATTATTGAATTCCAGATTTTGTTCTATTAATAGATGGACTGATGTACACATGACGCATTGTACCACTGGGTGATTTGATATAAAGAAAGGAATTTTAAAGATTTATTTAGATATTTTTCTAACATCCAAATGTTTGGCAGTACAACGTGTTATAATTTTTGGGTGACTGCTATTATTCTACTGCCCAATATTTTTCAATTGTACACATTATCTGTACTTATTTCTTTCTATATGTTGTTCAAGTTGTTGAATTTTTGAATTCCTTGTTTGGTTGTCATAGAATTGGACGTTGTCATTTCGTTGCATATTCTCTGAGACCGTGTATTTTTGACATTTCCCTCCTAACGTACCATTCTGAAACAAAATGTTGAATAAAATAAATCAAAAAACATCTCAAATTTTTGTTACAATATAGAAAGCTGTATCCATGCCTAAACACCAGTTTAAACGCCTGGTCGTGCAATTGTCAAACGAAAGTAAAAAAAAACAAATTGCAACCTCGTTTATTTGGTTAGTCACGGACTATTTAATTGGTTCTTTGCGATAAGGAAATGCCCCTTTAAATATATTCAAGAACTGACAAATGTATCAATTTATCGCGTGTACACGCGAAAACTGTCTGGAAAAGCGCTCTTTTTAAAAGCAACCCTTCGCCTGGCCAGACCACTGCCACGTCGTCTCAAGAACAGCAGAACAGGTTGGGTTTGCGTCGAAATGGGAACCACAAGATTGATTGGTTTTCTGAATAGCAATCTTGACAAGAAGAATGGGTTTGGTGAAATGTGTTTAAACGTGTGTTTAATTTGTAGAAAACTCTATATTCTTTCCCAGAACATTTTACCTGCTGACATTTTGTTCGATGCCATTAACAAGTTGAATCATAGATTATAGACAACAGATTCGCAACTCCGGCATATTCTTACGAGCTGAGTTGACCTCTAATGACCTATCT
>NMRA01001474.1:0-12865 GCA_002633005.1 Phoronis australis
CAGTGCCCCGTCGCCACCCCCGAGAAGTGCGTTTTTGAACCGACATTCTGACCCGTTGCATACTTACTTGATTTCTGAAAAATCGATACTACCATCAACTCAAAAATATGACACAAACTGTTTTACTATTTTTAAGCAATTTCATGTTGAGAAAAAACGCAATGATTTGGTATCTACTGTTAACAAAAATTGTCGCTGTGGCAAAGGTAAAAATTGTGTATTCGATGGAAAAGGATCGACAGACTTTTATCGGCAAATTCATTTTACAACAGACAATTAACCCGTCTGTAAACAAGGTTGTTAAACCATGGAATACAACTTTGCCCAAATATTGCAAATTTAATTTAATATAGCACCTGCGGTAGCTGCAAGTAAAATGCAGTACCAGTTCCAAATCAAAACAGAAAAAGTCATTTAATGAAAGAAGCCGGCAGTACCCGGTATATGCAAAAATGTCAACATTTTCCACATTCATGCCTTTGTCTCGACGATATCCGATTAGTCGCTGAGTATGTCAACAGTTAAACAAATGACCTAGTTTGAATACCATTGGTTGATTTAGAAATGAGACCGACCATCGAGATCTTAATCTGGCGGAAGCGGAAATAGAGTTATAAATTTCAATTTTGAAGGTTGTGCTGAGCACATGATATTAAGACCTTTTTATTGACAAATTTCTTTAATTGTTGGCTGCTAATTATTGTGCAGGAAACGTGAACAGAACAGATGATGACTATTTTGATAATCCAGTCATGTTTTAAGCTATCGTGTACGTTGCACATTTCACACTTTAAAAACCGCCGTTTGCGAAAAATCATGTGAGTAGTGACTGGTTTATACCGGGGTCTCGGGTTTTAATAACCAGTTTGATGCCTGTTGTTCAGTGGATAATACCGGTTCCCAAGCTGCAAGACCCCTATAAATGACTAATCATCAATTGGTCAGAGTTGCTGTGGCTGACGTAACACATTTGTCGGAGATTTTCCGCTCAGCCACAAACTGTTTCTCAAGACGTATCGAGATTCTGAATATAAAAAGTCCGATTTGAGCTATGCCTGGATGAAGAAGTTGTCGTAGAAACTTGTGGAAAAGATGTTTTGCTGAGCACGTGATATTAAGACCTTTTCATGACCGTAGTCATAATCATATAATGACATTTTGTACATCCAACTCTATCAAACAACCAATGCTGTTTTGTTTGAGATACTAGTTGGGGCACCACTTCAAGTACAGCGATTTGTCCAGACGTCAGTGTTGAAAGCCGCCTATAGTGGAGGTCGCATTCTTGAAGACCGCCATCTTAGGAATAGGATGACAACAGTCTGGTCAGGTGGGGCCACTACTGGGAAGAGTTCAGTAACACTAGGACATTGCTAGAAAAGCAAGACTAGGGGTGCACGTGATCACTAATGCATTCAGCAGCAGCCCCACTAAACCTGAGACAGAGAAAGAGTGTTGTGAAAACTAGCTTTACTCGCTAATTCCTTGTGTTTCGGAACGCATCCTTAACGACTGGGAAGGAGTGAATATTGTGTCGACCGCGGGAGGGAGAAATTGATGTAGACTGGGAATATACACGTATACTCAGTTTCTATGCCCCTCTACTCCTCCTCGCCTCTCCCACCTTCGGCGCAAGCATCATTCACGCGAATAAAACTAGTGCGATCACATCCTTCGCGTTTAAAACTTGTCTTCAGCGGTAACACCTGTAAATTTGGTTCTTGTAGTATGTTAAGAGCATCGCTCTGAATACTACTGCCATAAATTGCCAAATGTAACGAACTGCTTTTGTCTACGTCACCGGGAGAATCAGCTTTTAATTAAAGCCGCTGCGAATTACACCAGCACGCAATGGTGTTCTATTCAGACCTCTATTCAATACAACAGTTATCGGCATTTTATTGTTTGTGCTGGGATCTTGCGGTGACACAAATAGCGCCTAAAAGGCAACATCACCTTTCATTTGACGGGCTTACATTTACGTGATTGAACTCGCGTTTTCTTATTTTACTTCGTCTTTGCTAGGACTATCTGGTAAGCTCGTTGTTGTAGGTATTCAATTTAAAGGATTAACTTCTCATGTTAAAACATCCATGTCAATGATTCAATTTTAAGTGGGAATACGCTTTCCCATATTAATTTTCAGGTCAAAATATGTTTGTCTTTCCAAATGATTCATTCACCTACGTACTAATTGTTCATGTTTGCAGTCTCACCCACAATGTACCTTCTTGAAATGCTCGCCATGATACCACGTTGTTGGTGTACAGTAAACACCATAGAGTGCTTTTGCAAGATCCCTGTAAAGGAAAATATGTTTTAACTTGATAAGTGATTAGTCGTGTCACGGTCAATTTGACTTTAGTCGACCAACCTTGCCGACATGTGCATGAACTCAGAGATAAATGATATATCAAAACAAATCCGCGACATTGACTAATGGTAACACGAATTCATGGCCAAGAACTGAACGCTATTTTCTCCACTTTAGAATTTTGAATTATATTGTCGACTTTTGACAGAGTGAAGCCCAAACAAAGGTGTTGCTATCATTGTTTTTCCGTGGCTGTTTACAGCAGAAGTTGAGGTATCTAAAATGACGCCGTGCCGAACGATTCAGTTAATCTGGATGTTTACTCTGCCAATAACACGACGCGACTTGGACCCACAAATGCATCTCATTCGATGCAAAGCTCGCCCATTTCCGTTTGACGTTATCGTGTACATCACTACATACATGTATGTACAAAGGAGTGCGGAAAATGACGGGTTGTATCCATAATACTGTAAAATGACGGATTGTATGCACAATACTGTAAAATGAACGGACACAAGTAAGAATAGTAACATACAGTCTACAGTCGTATTTCATTCGAAATATCTGCAAGTCTACTCTTGGACGTTACTTCCGTTTGACATCTTCATGGAGGCAATTTGGTACTAGAATTTTGTACAGTTATGGGTTTATCTTAATCGGTGTGCACCCATTTTACTGATATGTGTATGCTCCTGGGGAGTTTAGAAGGATTAAGGTTGACCAAGGCTTAGTAAATAAATTTCAAAGTGCTTAGTAATTTATTGTTCTGCTTTAAAAATCTGACCCACTTGTTTATAATTTTGGCGTTATATCTTTATTTGACTGGGTTCAAAAGGTCGAAATAGTGTCATACTAAACAAGCAAATACTATCGTCTTTCATTTAAATGCCCATATACTCAGAAATCTTGGGTTTCCGCGACACATTGGAGCGTCTTCTTGAAGAATTGGTTGAGATCCCTGCCCCTTTTTCAGTTGTTACATGGAAACCAGCAAAACGTCGAAGCATTCAACAATAATTAAGATAAGCTTTCACTATCGCAAGGTGTGCTCACGAAATTCGTAGAAATTGTATATTTGACAATTGATTATCTGCATGGGTACATTTACTACCGGACATAACCTCGTTGATACGATTGAGTCAGTCTGTTTGAACCAACGTCTCCCATGTTATTCTTGCACTTCAGGCGATATTCTGTAACTTTGTTTCGTGTCAAAATCAACATTGCGCTCGACTGTTTCGTAGAAGCCAATATTTGTATTGTAACGAACTCTCAGCTTTCATCGATTGTCTGGAATATTGTGACAAACTGATTATCTTCTGATGAATATTATTTATAAAGCACTCACTTTAAACAACATAGTCAGTGTGATTTTCCCACTGGATATTGAATGAATGCAAACCGATCGTTTCAAAAACGTTAAGACCCATTACTGAGTCGATAAATTCTTGGCGAACAAATATCGTGCAATTGGTAGTCGCTTTGCAGATGCAAAATATAAATACAAGTACCTTCGATAGATTGTCAATAACACAGAAGCATCTTCATGGACAGGATATTGGCATCGACGCATCTTGTTTTTGCGACATTATTGTCGTATGTCATCATCCACAATATAGGTATGACTATTCGATTTTTGACATGTTGGAATTTAATGTTTCCTAGGATTTGTTTATACCATAACGTGTATTCATGCATTGTGAGACCCAAGTACAATGTAATGTGCCCCCAATCACTTTTGAGAACAAAAGACGGGGTAGAAACGATTATATGGCCTCGACTGAGAATTGCACATACAACAATCCCCAGCAAACATCGCGACCGCGCAGCATTTTCCATCATCGCTTCCCTATACTGCGAACAAACGCCGAAAATTCTCCCTGGTATGGATTGAGTTTAGAGTGGCTGCCGTAGAATCGTTTTCACCCCTCATAAAAGCTTGTGCATTTATTGCGCCTAGGCACCAGTACCCATGGTCCTTGGTAACACTTGTACAATTGTTGCGCCTAGGCACCAGTACCCATGGTCCTAGGTAACACTTGTACATTTGTTGCGCCTAGGCACCAGTACCCGTGGTCCTAGGTAACACTTGTACAATTGTTGCGCCTAGGCACCAGTACCCATGGTCCTCGGTAACACTTGTTGGCCTGCAACTGTTGCGCCTAGGCACCAGTAACCATGGTCTTAGGTAACACTTGTGCATTGTTGCGCCTGTGCACCAGTTCCCATGGTCCGAGATAACACTTGTGTATTTGTTGCGTCTAGGCAACAGTACCCATGGTCCTAGGTAACACGTGTAGGCCTACAATTGTCTTTGCACCTAGGCACCAGTACCCATGGTCTTAGGTAACTCTTGTGCATTTGTTGCGGTTAGGTACTAGTTCCCATGGTCCAAGGTAACATTTGTGCATTTGTTGCGCCTAGGCACCAGTTCCCATGGTCCTAGGTAATAGTTAAGGACCTCCCGAAGCTATTTCACTGCACCATGCCGCAAGAAGAACTTACTAATTGTCTGACCCATTATTGTGCACCCTTTTCTCCATTGTACATTCGTGCTCAGGGTCAAGTTCTATATGGCAATTCCAGAAAAAAAGTTATAATTTATCATTAATAACCGTTACTAGCTGTCTAGCGTTAGCTCTGTGAAACTACTGCAGTTGAATAACAGGTCAATGTTTCATGACTGATTAGCATATTGTTGTAAGTAACGTTGTACTATTGGGAACGTTGCATCTAGAATTCGTGAAATTCTGGAAATTTTATAGACCATCGAATTAAGCTTCACTTTTCTCACAAAGAATTTTTTATAGTCATTTCCACGTCATGTCCATCTCCTGCATGGACGGCGTCTCCTTTTGGCGTATGTTATTACCACGACACAAAGAAAAGAACTTGGTTGGCCGCCGTTAATAACTGCGTCACTATCGGAGGTTATCTTGCACATATCCACAACGCCTCAGCACAAGCTTTCCTGGAGTCGTTAGTTCCTTCTCGGTAAGTGGATGCAACAAAATGCTGAGTTGAATATAACACACACAATAGTTTACGTGGCAAGCTAAGCATTCAACTACAGGTACATGTTGACAGGAGCAACGGTTTCGTTGGAACCTCTCCTTTTGTGCGTCCAATCGTTCAAACTTTAATGAGTAGCTGCTGGTAGTACCACGATCTGTTGAAACTGCACAGTCTGTCGCAATCTTCAAATTTTAAAAGACGATAGTTTTAAACTCATAAGTATTTTCAATGCAGTACTTTCCTATCGCACGGCATCCCAATTAACAAACGACAATGCGACAGTTAATTACGTTAATCTTTACATTCTGTATACCAGTCTTGCAGTGTCATTGCGTAAGTTACTAAGTCAGTCCGCCAACATGGGAGTTTTCATCAAACACGGCATCTCATTTCTCAACTGTCACAGTCGTTTTATCCGTCACAGTTAACCTTTCCACCATCGTCTCAGTTATATTGCTTGTGATTCCTAGAGAATTATATGATAGTTCATACTATAACCACTAGGTGTCTCTGTAGCTAACTTCCCACCATATTGTCTTTGTGACTACACATTGATATTACATAGAGGTAGGAATTATCACCTTTTCCACGTGTATTCACTTTATATCCCGTTTATAGTACATTGTCATTACCCTTAAGCTATCCAATAAGCATTCTATTTACTTGTACTTCTAGGTCTCCATCATTCTTTCAATAAAGGTTGAAACGAAATGACGAATCAATTATCTAATCTTCAATCTCTTGGCTCCCAAAGGGGGAAGCGCTATTGTCCGCCCAGGTCCGGTCATTCCGGTCGTTTACCATTTTCATTTTTCGGGGCAAGCCAAACGGCAGAGCATACTGTGAAGCCTTGTACAAAAAGTAACTGCACCTACATGTAACTGCGTTTTGATTGCGTTGCAGCAATTTGTGATTCTAAACTCTTCATAAACTGCTGTAATTTGAGATTTTACTTGTTTGGGCAGCCGCTCAAACCATTTGGCATAAAAAGGCAAATGTTTGTGGAGTTGAGGCAGTTTGTGATCTAGCAGTAGATGTGTGTATCTGAGTGCATCTTTAGTAAATGTAAATACATGAATACAAGGACGACACCTATTGTCTTTTTCCGGAAAGAGCAATGCAAAAACATGTAAAACGATAAAACTTACGTTACAGTTATGGTTACTACTGGATAGGATTAACCGACGAGGGAGCAGAAGGGACGTGGAACACCGTCGATGGACAAACGGCCACCTTCTTCGCGTGGGCCGTAAGCCCTGCTCAGCCGAACGGCGGTACCAGCGAAAATTGTATGTCTCTTGACTCTTCTCGATTGCATGGGTGGTTTGACAGACCGTGCACGGAATCCTATACGTCTATATGCCAGGATCTGTCACCGGTAAGGTGCAGTCACACCGAGTTAGATTTGGGGAGACAAAAACGAATTTGAATCGGTATAATGTTGCACAATCTTGACAAAAGCACCGTCAAACTATAAGAAATACATTAAACGAACACAAATTAATCGAAAAACTATTCATCAGTTCAAAATTCTCGACGAATGTCTTTGCGAAAGGATGGGCGGCACAAAACTGACACCACCTTACAGCGAAATTGAACTTCAGCTTACAGTATTCTAGCGACAAAAATTCCCCTCGTTTCCGTGTACGCGCTTAGTTAATTCGTTATGGTTTGGCGGACAGCGCCAATGAAAGTAAGGATTGGTGTGACCGGGGGGTTTTGTACGAGGCCACTTGTCTCTCTGAAACACATAGCTCGTTCAACTACAAGAAAATGTACCATGTTTTGGTCCAGACGACATAAATAGTAAGCTTGAAGCAAGGAAATGTTATCGGTATTTGAAATTTTTATTGCAGTGAAGTATAATTACTCGCGCGTCTTTCATATTAACACACATGCAGGCCTTCACTGTCATACATGCAGTAGCCTTACGGAGAAGTTAATTATTATGATCAATCTTCTACACCGAAAGATGGTAGTCTCCGTATGATCGTAACAGTTATGTGCATTAAGATTTCTTGACTTTATGTAAAGGTGCGATTCTTTGCGTGAAATATTGTTTTTATTACATCATCGTGGAGACTCTACTGGGTAAGTTGTCGGTTTTGTTTGTTCTCATAAAAAGAGAGGCGCGGAGATATGTATGTACACTGTATGTATCGTACGTGTATATGTCCGTCTGTCTGTCTCCACTTGTGTTTGTTAGTCTGTCTGTGTGTTTGTCTGTCTGTATGTTTGTATGTATGCATGTATGTATGTATATATGTATGTATGTATGCGGGTATGTATGTATGTATATATCCATGTATGTATGTATGCATGTATATTTGTATTATGTATGTGGTCCTATGGGTCCGTTTGTTTATACACAATGTATTTACGTCTGTACTTACTACATTGTGTACTTGTAGGACACCTATGCTTACGATGATGAAGACGACGTTGACGATATGCGTAAGCGTATATGTTTATTTTTCTGTCTTGGCAGCAAATAATTTACTTTGATACAAGTTAAGTTAAACTCGACGTTCTACTTGTTTCTCAATAATTGAGCGGCTACTGGCCGGATGTTTTCCTCGTCATCTCAACATCTCATGGATCTTCTCTGAGATGTTCATGAGAGATGAAGTAATGAGCAATTTTACTCTATATCTTCTCGTTATGTGGTTTGAATATGAAGCCTGTAATATTGATTGTGCTTTCCTCGTAGCATAAGATTGCATCACATTTTGCATTTACCTCAACTGTCGACTGACGCGAGATCAGGTTGCCCTTCGATCGCGTACCTACTGCGGCCACTGAAAACAAAGGAACGTCGTGTTTAACAAAACTTGATTGTATAAGTATGAACTTGTTTTTCTTTTGCTTGAATTTGTGTATGTTTTTGCTGACATAGGCCGAGTATGTAGTTTTTTAATTGCTTGTGTACTTGTTTGTACGTTTTTTGTTGCTTCTAGCTTCAATTCACATTCCTACGTTTACAACTAGTAGAATAAGTTTCATTACTCTGTCCGTCTCACTGCAGCACTGACCAAACCCACCCCGGCTAATGGGGGCACTAATTGTACTGGAAATACTACGCAGACACTGGCATGAAATGTTCGTGAATGTCCTGGTAGGTTTTCAATGGACAGATGAGGAGTCTTTTTAAAAGTTGTTGTGTCTTCCAGTGACTAACGTACGTGTTTGTACCAGTGGTTATTATATCGAGATTTGTGACATGCAAAAGTATTCGAACGAAGGCTAACACAACCGTTTAGTTATTTAACAATTTGGCGGGAAACCGAGACAGGTTTCGAACCCGGTCCGCAAGAGTTTCGGCCGTCGACTTCATCACTGCACCACTTAGCGGCTGACGTCATCGAACGTGAAAACAGAATACTTAAATGAGCACCCGCAACAATCACATTTATACGCTATGAAATATGAGACGCATAATTTCAATAAAAACGACATCTTTAATTCAGTAAAATTTATCTGTCATTGCCTCTTACTTGTAAATCATCGATCTCCAGTTTGAATGCGCTTAAGATGTGGTCGGGATGCTTTGAAAGCTGGGCAGATAGTAGAAAAATCATGCATTTGATGATACAAGCACCAAAATTGGCATGGTGACTTTCTAAGGTATACTCAGCAGATTTACCCGACTAGCCACCTAAAAATCCAAAATGCCGGCCATTTTTCAAAGTGGCCGCCATGTGGTGCTTGCGGGTAAGTCTTTTCCTCATAAATCTGTCTATGCCCAACCGATTTTCATGAACTTGTTGTCAAATTGTATGTTTTTGGATATGCTAAATTCATTTTTGATATTTTCAGAAGCATCTTAACACCATGTGGGCAACTACTAACAAAATAAACAAAAAATTACAACATCAAAATGCATTTTATTAACGAGAAACGGAATTGTGCTCTCGCACATCAAATACAAAATAAATGAACGGAATCATAAATCACAAACTTAGTCGAACATGAACATCACATTAATGCTAAAATAATAACACACAATAATATATTGTTCAGAATCTATTGTCTATTATTCATTCCTTTAGTGAATTCGTTCACAACGACGTTACTGGTTACATACACAGCTACACAGAGCGGTACAAGAAAGTCCTGCTCGGAAACATTTGCACCTCCGGGTGCAGCCTTTTTTATAGCAGCATTTTGTCAATTCCTGGCAGCATACAGCTATTGGTGGAAGGGTTGTCCAGTGTATTTTCCATGACTCTCCACCTTGAATCCAACCCCAGTCAGCAGGAGTGCTGGTTTGTGGGTTCGAGACAGTCGCTTGGCTCCAGATGATCCCACTTTGGTAGGCAGCACGTTTGACATGCTCGGTCAAGGCATCTCTAGTTGGTGGAATCGCATCATAAGTCCTCTGCTTGCAGGTAAAGAGATCCAACCTTGCCTCGTTGACACCACTAGCTGCACTACATTAGGACAACGAAGTTCTCCAAATTCTGCAGGTCTTCGTCTGAAATTTCTCCCGGAGAGTAGCTGAGTTTCTTGAAGGTTTCAGTAACATCATCACACACATCCCATGTCAGCCATGCAGATTTTTTTTCTTTGCCACGAAAACCTGAAACCACATCACAGCCTGTGAAAGCATGGAAGAAAAGGATACCGCTGACTTTCTCCGGCCCTATTGAAGAAACTACCTCGTGAACAGGAATCCACCGAGCACTGGCTCCTTGTCCATAGGCTATCCACAAGTGTTCTAGCCCATGGTGTTGTAAAAATGGCATGGTCGACACTGTTATGACGACAACATCAGTGTCGTTTGCTTTGATGATAATGGACTTGCTACCTTGTGAGATCGCGTCCCTTGCATGTACAAACATTCTGGTGTCAGCTTCCTAATGGGAGCATGGGGCCATGGCATCCAGGGACCTCACTCTGTTGCTGATGGCATTATCCCCCTTTGTCATGATGATGGTGCTCGTTATTGTCTCAGTGTCACGCGTTTTCTCTGCGAGGAAATTAAATAGTTCAGTCTTATTGCTATCATCTCGCAGAAAGCTTCTCCAGTTTTGAGGCGTCTTGGTACTTCCTGTTACTCTTCTCCTGATCCCAAGTCCTCTTTTGGTTCTGGTTTCAGACTTCAGGCTCATCTTGGACATTAAACTCATTAACCATTGGTAGCCTACTTTAGCAGACGATACTTTCACGGTGGGAGCTCAGCATGATAAGATAGGTAGTAAGCTAGACTAGTTGCGTAAAATAAATTTACAGACTCATTTTAGTTCTATTTTGTTTCAATTTTTATTTGGTTTTAAGTAAAAACATCATTTAACAAGAAAAACTCGGCGTTTCCTGAAAGTTTATGACCTCCCACCTCAGGCCTCTGACATAGAAAGTAGTACAAAAGCCGAGGCGAGTCGAGAAAGCTAAATCGATTCATTGCAATGTTCATCATTCAGTATGTGGTATAAATAGATTATTACATGTTCTCAGTCGTTATCTCCCCTTATCTAGAGCCCGAGTGGATTTTGTAGAATTATCGTACTCGTGGCTGACGCCCCTCGTGCGATAATTCTCCAAAGTCCATTCGGGCTCTAGATTACGGAAGATAACGACTTCGCCGTGTAATATTCTATATGTATGTGGTGAACTCCGCTGTAACTAATTTTTTCAGTCTCACATCGTTCTTGTCGTGTTTAAACGCAATGGTGAGTGATTTCAAAAACTTTTTAACTATGCAGTTAAAATGTTTTTTGAAAATGCATTTCATGATGACATTTGAAGAACAGAACTATTTTGAGGTTTGTACCTTAACTAATATTTCATCTCTGAGTTAGAAAGTCCGATGCTTTTCTCTGCAACAGAAACCTTTTTCTCTGAGACGGAAATGCGATTTTTATTTTGGTTCTAAACTCAAAGAACGGAGTATATTTTCTTGCCCAAGCTGCGTCTTATTGCTTGCACAAAAAGCAATTCAGTGAAATGCTGCTAGCTGTTGCACAAACGTTCTTTTTTCCAGACTCCTGCGTCTATTTAAGTGGCACTCCAATCAACAAGACACTTGTAGCAGACGTTGACACCCAAAAGTTCTCGAAGCAAGAAAATACATCTATTTTCCGGATCACGGATAGTATTCCGTCCGAAACTTTGTCGTTCCTCATTATTGGTGATGTCGCTTCAGATATCGCTTGCCTAATCACATGTTCCAGGAATGCTTGTTGTGATCACGTGGTTTACTCCAGAAAGACAAGCGATTGCTTTCTAACGCGTGTATCCGACTAACAGTAGGCGTCAACCAACTGCGATCAGTAGACTGAGTACAAGCATGACTCCCGACGAGAACTCTTAGTCTGGGCGAAGACCACAGTTCGAGTAGTCTGAGTCAGTGAAAGCTCTTGTTTGCATAACTGTCTCAAGTTTCCTGGAAAATGGCATAACAGATAGCAAGTACACTCTATTTGGTTTCTCAAAAATACAACAAAGCCATATCTTTTACCTTGCTACGTTCCTCAAACAATTGAGATGCAAAAATGATCAAAAAGTGAAATGTTAGCCCTTTTGTACTTAAAGGCACTATTTCCGCTTCATTTTTGTTAAAAACTTCATGAAACGGATCTTTACGCAAACACTTTTATTCGAAACCTAAGCCCAAATAATAGCCTTTGCCATGGCATCGAATTTTTTTATAGTGAACTGAATTTAATACAGATTTTTTTAGCTTAATTTTTTCATTTTGTGTGGTGCACCAAGAAATAAATGGATGCCGGACGAAGTGTCAATCGAAAATTCGAGTGTCGAATATGAACTTGGAGTTTCGGTTAATCTCAAGATCGTGTACAGGCCTACGTGAACTCGAAATACCCACTCAAATAATCACGTTCATGCTAATATAATTAGTTAACGGGTGAAATAAGTGCTTCTGGAACAAATAATTACAGAAATTTGCTACATTGAACAAAATATTCACCAGATTTCTTTAATGTGTGTTTAATTAAGAGCTCACGCTTACGCGATCTTCAGATTAAGCAAAATTCAAGTTCACGCATACCAAACAAGTAATGGCAGGCGTTCGGTATAAGATAGGTTGTCCTCCGTTGAAAAGGCTTGCTAATCGTCCTCAAGTTGACTATTACCGCCGTAAAGTTTGAAATGAAGATCAGTTTGGGTGCTGGACTTATCTGCGATCCCAGATGGCTGTTACACGGTCTCAGTAAGGAAAGATTTTGCTCGACAGGTAAGTCGTCAACGAATGACCGAGGCGCACTTTCAATGCTAACCATAAAGTTTTCTGAATGTTATGGTAGATTTATTTTACTGCCTACCAGTACACCGACATTACAATATTCCTGTAGTAAAATTCTTGGTGTCTTTGACTGAGTATTTTTTGCGTTATTTTACTGTTTTAGTTGTTTAGGCCACGGGCTCGGTTTCGTCCACTTGTGTAGTGGATTAATTTGAGCAAACAAAGAAGCCATATTTACAAGTGTTTCTCATGTAAAAGTAAGGGGACTCAAGGTAAGGGCTGTTGAAACCAATTAAGATTTGTTGTGTCATTGTGTGATCTAAGGCATA
>NMRA01001476.1:0-18051 GCA_002633005.1 Phoronis australis
TTCCGGCCTAGTTGTCCACCGAACTGGTCCTCGAGACTCAGAGTTTCAGTTCCCAGGGACTCGGCGGGGTTTGGTTACCTCACTCAGCCCATATGAGTGCGGAGTACAGGGGCCCGGGTCTGGTTTGGTGTCTGATGCTGGTTCGGGACTGGAGCTTAGAGGATCAGCTAAGCCATGGGAACGTTTTCGCACGCATGTTAGCGTGTCAACGACCTCCTGAGAAAAAACAAATCGCTATGTAATGGCGCCATCTTGCACACTTTTTATCATTGCGACTCATTTAACAATTGAAGGCAACACTGACATATCTACGCTAATAGGGAAGACATATTGGTGGACGTAGTGGATAGATTACAGTGTTTTTATAAGTCATGTACTTTAGACAGTTTGACATACACTTCGTAATTATGATGTCTCGACCTGCGGCGCATTACGCGCGGTCGATAAGTTGAGAGAGCAAAAATGAGGTATTTATACAGCCTCGGGGATAGCACGAACAGAATAAGACAGATGCGAAACTCGCAATATGTAGAATTTCCGAATAAGCGCCACGGAAGCGTGTCAATGAATGTGCAAGCCTTAATTAGGAGGAAATTTCCCCCAAGACCAGAACCCATGTTCTAATCTCCGACCTCCGAATCGAAACTGAACGTTACATCTCGCCATTTTAGTTTGCTTAAAACAAAACTCTAACTTGACCTTTTACACTTATGGAATCAATGTCATAACGTTCCTCAACGTGATAGGGTNGTAGTAACTAAACTGATGAGAATAACACCGTGTTCACATGAGAAATCCATAAGACAAATCATTCACCGTGATGATTTTTTGCACAGTCATCTACGTGTAATTATCAAATATAAAGAACTTTTTTACGTTTATTTTTAATTGTACCTCAAAAGAAACACCTTATTTGATTGACTTTAAAAGCAGGCGAGCAAAACGAGTACAGAACGATTACCATAGAAGACTGCCCATAAAACACTGTAAGAAAGTCGCAGCATAGATTATAGACAACAGATTTGCAACTCCGACACTTTGTTCCGTGTTAACCAAGAGGAGGCGTCGCTATCCTAAATTATCTGGAGCAGTTTCCGGTTAGTATATTTTGAAGGGAAATTCTAGCATATACTTTTCTGTCCAGTACAACAAAAATATAATAAATTCGGCATTGAAACGCTGTTATAAAGTCTTCCAATAGTAGAATTGTTGGTATCGTGAGTAATTTGGCAATGGTTCTGGTAATGAACTACAAAATTCAAACTTCGGTGCCGACTGATTATGTCGTCTGCTTGCACAAAACATGTACTAGCAGCATAGTTGTTGGACAGTTTGTGATTCATTGTTCACATACTGAGAAAACTACGAAAGCATATTTGTTCACAAATTCCAAGGAGTACCTGTGAATGCAATAGATACTTGTATAACATTTTTGTTTTAGAAAAACATTAATTTTGTTCGGATTAAAAAATGCGCCGCTGCAACAATTTCACTGATTTAACCTTTATATGGTTATAATTCAACCGTTTCTCAAGTGAGCAGTTCTTCTGGGAAGTGTTAAGTTGCCCTTAAAACGGCCGTTGGTTGTACTATGCATGAGCCTTAGGACGTTAGGCATAGCGTGAAATGGTTCTTAAAAGAACCGTTGAATAATTCAACAAAATCACACAGTATACCGTGCTCACTCAATTACTGAAGGTGCTCTTCATTTAAGTTTTCATCAGGGAAGGTTGGATGAAAAGAGACAAGATCACAATATCGATGACAGTTGTAACACCATTGTTACCGTTCACCAACGTTACAACGACCCCTGCCTCGTTCAGTTCTTGTTCATGGATCCACAGTAATCCTGAACCGCAGGGAATAAAGACATACAACAAAGCGAATCAAATTTCGAGAATCCTCGCCTTCGCAGGATTTAATGTTGCTGTCGCCATACCGATATTCTTCCCCAACATCCATGTCGAAAATTGCGTTGCAAGTGATGGAAATTTTGTGTACTTTGTTTCTAAATTTTAACCGATTTTTCAAAAAGGGGGTGTACTGATTATGCCTAATGTTGATAGAGCACGACTTGTGGTTTTTGCAATGCATTAATCGTGTTGAATGCATATATATTAAGTGGCCTCATTGAGTTGAACAGAAAATAAATTAAACGTAACACACTGAAGTTTCGAAAATATAAATAGCAGTAACAGACTCCCTAAAATCAAGTGTGTTTTCGAAAGGTTTGCGCCCGTAGACATCGTTGTATAAAGATGTCTATGTTTGCGCCGTTCGTGGCTGGAAAGTGATAGACCCAGTTATTGTGCATGTGTACACTGTAGCAATGCTTTGTATCTTATTTTTATTTGGCTAGTCTGTTGATCAAGTAAGTTTTCTTATTTATACCCATATAGTGATTTGGTCGCAACTTGGGCTTCGTGGGTTCTACCATATTGGGGCTGGCCTAGGGACTCACGTTGTCTTTACTAAAGTTCTGGACGTTGAATTATTGTACAATGTATACACTACTGTACATTCTTTTAAACCTACTGCGTAGATCTTAAAAACAAATTAAGGCTCACGGCAATTCGATTGAAACAGCTTCGAAACATTAAATTCTGTGTTATAACAGACAACGATAATTTATTTAGAAGTGCAAATACTTACAGGTTCACCGTCCGCTCCTCTGGGTCCTTGGTTGCCAGTATCCCCGGGGTATCCTGAAGGTCCCCTGGGTCCGGCCAACCCGGGAATACCCTGTTTTCCTGTCTTTCCTACATTCCCGGTCTCACCGCGTAAACCCTGGGAAAAAATCAGGACGGCAATTACATTAGAGCACATTACATTGCATGTTACGCGTGATATTAACTCCTTCCGATTGCCAACTAGTAAAAGTAATAAAAATGGTGAAAGGAATTTTTTAGATTGTATTATGATACTGTCAATAATTAGACAAAAACAATGACAATTGCAATGACAAGGTCAAATGCGATGGCGATGGCGATGGCGACGGCAAAGGCAATGATTATCATAATCACCATCATCACATCACCATCATTGTTGTTATTTGATTGTTATTGTTATTAACAATATTATCATTACACTCAATAATCCTTATGCAAGAATGTCATGAGAATATACAGTGTATAGATACCACGCATCTGTCGTTAGGGGTTCAAAGTTACGTGGCACGTCTCAGTACATCTTATAGCTCCGCCTATCTTTCAAAAGTTTCTGGAGGAAAAGCAACGACATTGCGATCGACTGATGCGTGTGGGGTCGCAAATGTTTGTTGTACTTTACTTATGCATTTATACCACATATTTAATTCATGATATTTTATCTTTTTACCCATACATGCTACTAGATTCTATTTTTTATATCTGGAAACATGAGAGTTCGGAAGGCAATGAAACTTTCTAGACACGCGGCGAACACACACACGTACTTGCGTTTGCTCTTTCCGGGAATTTCCGCAACCTGACCTCCCAAATGAACGGGCATAGGATTAAATTTAGCGTACTTTTGAAGTCACAATTATAATTTCTCAGGGCTCGTAGAGTTTCTAGAAATAAATATCGAATAGACGCGAGTCAGGCCAAAATAAGGTTTCGTCCACGTTTACAATCAGTCACTCAGCTAGTTATTTAGACGCCGGTTTTGTTCAGGTGTCATTTTATAGAATTTTACAATTAAGGAAGCACCCATCATGACCTATTTCACCCCCCTTTTGATATGTGGAC
The DNA here is from genome assembly GCA_002633005.1 of Phoronis australis. NCBI lineage: Eukaryota > Metazoa > Phoronida > Phoronidae > Phoronis > Phoronis australis. The sequence continues at coordinate 3,729 of NMRA01001476.1, forward strand.
GCATTATGGCGTCATCTTCGTTCGTCCAGCGTCCGTCCGTTCAGCGTCCGTTGGTTTATCTCCAAAACCCTTTGACGTACGTCCATGACATTTTACACACATGTTACTTTTATGGATGGGACGGCATGAGCGTACTTTCGGATGGATCCGACTACCAGTGTGCCACCTAGTGACAATTTTAGTTTTTTTACGTTTACCTCTATATCTTCAAATATCCTCAACGTATTTTCGTAAAATGTGGCATATAGGCATCTGTTAGTAAGATGACGCTACCCCCCCCCCGTTTTCGGATGGAATCGATGTAATTTGGGACACCTAGTGGCCATTTTTGCTGTTTTAGAGTCTGTTTTTTGGCGTCCACTCCTCTATCAACCAAACTGATCTAAGGATGATTGTGAAAATTGGCATATATGTTCTTACTACGAAGCTGACTATGATTTTCCGGCGACTTCGACAGACTGTTGCGCCTCCTAGTGGTAGTTATATTTTGTTTTGCGCCCATTGCTGCATCTCTTAAACACACTGCAGAATCTTTATTAAATTTAGCAATTATATTTATTTGAAGCTAGCAACAGACGACGACGTCTTTCAGGTGGATCCAATGAACGCTGTGCCCCGTAGTGGCAATTTCATTTTTTCCGTTTGTCTTTGTTTCTCTGAAGTTCCTCGACAGATTTTCATGAAATTTTTGTGGATAGATTTCTTTTAAAGATGCATTGGAATTATCACATTTTGAGATTGATTGGTCGTTTTTGCGCAATCTAGTGGTTATTTTTATGAAACAAATAAACAATCCTAGAAGAACCCCTTTTGCGGTGCATTCGCGGGCGCATTCCAACGCTCCGGGTTGCTCTTGTTCATTGATAAGCCGCCCGTTTCTCAGAGCACGTCCGGCCGCTATTTTGATAGTTGGGTACTAGAACTGCAAAAATGTACCGTTTTTCCCAACATAAGCCCTTGGGCTTACTTTCAAAAATTCTCCGTACTGACTAAACTTTAGTTTATAAATCTGTCTAAGTGTCGGAGTAATGACTCTTGTTAGTGCTTTGAGCAGTTCAACGCAAGGTCTCATTTGAAGTAGCGTTTATTCAGTCATATTTTGATCTTGTAAATATCATTTACATCACCGTCCCTATAAGATTAGCACCACTGTCTTCCATTCATATCAGGTTATCGGTCTTCTTGGGGATGGATGCGACGGAGTGAATGGAAACCTGGATACGGTTTTGGAAGGATGTGCTTTTATTACAGTATAGAATTACTTTTTAAGGTGCAGTCTTCCTTACCATAAAATCTAGAAATCTGATAGCCAAACAAGACTCCATAAATTCGAATTTTTCTAAACATAGCAGCATCGGTTTCATCATTCAAATGGACATAGGAAACAAGATTGAGATTTAGTTAAAGTCGTCAAATTGTAAATGGCTGTCCATCATTACGGTTTGGCTCGCCATAGTGCACAAGGTATGTGCTTGTGTTGAACAGAACCTTGAAGTCCAGTTTCCAAATAGGATCTTCCGACAGCTAAATGGAAGAAATGAGTTTTAAAAAAATATAAACTATGAACCTGAAGTTGCAGCCGATTCCGTTAGTCAAACGAAAAAGTTTCGTTCGTCCGTTGTAGCAAATTACCGACTGTAATTTTTGCTGGTACGACAACTTCAGTGTTAATAATTGATCTTAGTTTTTGTGTTATTAATTTCAACATTCACACAAGGGCACGCGTCCAGCACTGCACTTTGAACCAAGGAGTCTGACTCTGGAGCGCCGGTCATTTGATCCTCAAGTTACTATGAGAGGAGAAACTCGAAACATGATATACGTTGTTTTAAAATGATAAGCGCCTTGCAGTCTTTGTCTGGACTCTACACTAACGATCTGGTCTTTTCACCATTTCAGGTTATCATTCTACCAGTCTTTTATAAATCGATCATTCCGTTTCCCTTAAAGGAGAATGCCACCCCGTTTAATTAGTCTTTTTACCGTCTTAATCGGTCTATATCCACATCGCCTCTTGTACGGTCCACCGCAACTTGTCTAGAGGTGTCGCATTAACCTGTGAGGAAGTTGAGAAACGACGCAGCGACGTCAGTGGTTCATCTGCAGAATGAATGCCGCTATATTGCGGTGTATCGTTCCCGCTTGTCCGAACTGTAAAGCTGCGAAAAAAGTGGGTATATCGTTTTCTCAACTTCCTCCACAGCCCGAAATGCCTAGGACGTGGCTCGTTGTAGTGAAGAATGAAAAGTACGCTGTTAATATCAAGTATGAGGCCGTTAAACAGCTCCGTGTTTGTGGCCGGCATTTCGTCGACAATGATTTCTCTGACCGGCGTTCCGGCTTACCAAAGATCTATCCATACGTTCCGTTGCCTGGGCATTTTCACGGCGCCTATCTAGTATTTCTTGATCAGTGTATTCCGGTTCGAACTGATAGCCTGTGAAACCTAACGACCCGACCAGCGAAGTCTTCGTCGGAAGAGCTCTCGACTAAGTCGGAATTGGCGCCGGACGAGTTGGCATGTAGACGTTCGTTATTCTGCGTTCTGTTTCAAAATGAATTATTCCCATCCTACTCAATGCTTATATAAAACAGAAACATAGTCTGTCTCATTTGATACAATTGGTAATTGGAGTATTCTTGAGTGCAAATGTTTTGAGAAGCCAGCAATGAATAAACCACTGCGTTACCAGCTTTAGATGCAATAAAGGTAATTGACCGGGCACCGAGGACTTGTGAGCACACGCAAATTCAGTGTTTGCTGACAAAAAGCTGTTGTGAAACAGTAACTAGATTTTATATGCTATGGTCACATGTTAAGGGATTCTTTATTTAGATATACAAATACATTATTCAAATCACTGTTACTGTACAACCTTTGCCCTGACGCTTCTGTGGAAGGGAAACCCGAGTCCGGGGCTCCAGAAAAGAAAGTAGATTTTCAGTTTCGTGGCTAATTCACCTAAATAATTACACACTATTTCTTTGGCTCACTATTATAGTCTTTTCGTGACTGAAGGTTTAGTTTCCAACTTAAGCGGGTTTATGTTCGTGATGTCCAATCCCGGCGGCCGCGACGGGTCTGATCGTGTTCCAAGCCACTGGCGGGGAGTAACAAGCGTTTTGTGTGTTTAAAACTGAAAAAATCGCAAGTCTAAAAGTACAACACACAGCTATGTTCCCCCGTCTGTATTTCACGGAAGAATGATTCGAATTTAGCACTAAACAGACCCAAACTCACGCGATCGACCATGGTAAATTGGCCTACCGAACTCTGTTTAATTTCAACATCTCCGTTTGCCGTAAGGTGTCAGGTAAAACAACTGAACATGCTATTATCGAGTGGAACTACTCGATCTAAACTGATACAAAATAGGTTGTTTTTGGGGGGCATTCTTCGTTAATGTCTAGATAGAAAATCGTTCACTCAATGGTTTCCGAAAAAAAATGCAAAGTTCCCATCGCGACCTCTTTGGCGGAGCAAAATATGTAGTTTGTAAAAAAGCAGGCAGGTAGGCGGATATAAATCGCTGTGAAAACAGTCACATGGGAATGTTGTTATTACCACCAGTACACCATGTGAAGAAAACTGGTGGATCTAAAACTCCTACGGTCAGGTTGACATGTGGAATAAAATTGTATTAATACGTAATTATTGTTTGTAAAAGTCCGAATTTTTCTTAATATTTCAAATTCAGTTAATGCTGGCGACCTGTTGTTAATTTTGCGGTGGAATCTATCTAGCTATAACAACGTGCTGCAAATCGGGATTTCCTTTACTCTCAATTCTTACCTGCTTAAATTTAATAATGATGATGCATTAAGGTCAACAGGTTTATTGATTTAAAAAATTAAACACCGACCACAGGCGGCGCTAATAGCGACAGGTGGGGCGCTTTAGTACATTCAAGGAAATGTCGTTGAGAGCAGTTGTTGTCCTTAAACCATATTTTGTAGGTCGAATTCAGTCTGAAATAAATCAAAAATCTTGGAGCTTCTATTTTGGTCCTAAGAAAGCTGAAGAAAAGTGAGGGCTGATTTGCTTTATCAAAAAAATAAAAACAAAAAACAAAAAAAAATCGGGTCCCAGCTCAAAACAAACCGATGCCATTCTCTGAACATGTACCAAGACACCGAATGATTATGATGAAATAACATTAGACTTTTGAGAAGACATATCAACACTGCTGAAACCTTCGAAGAACCGGCGGGTCCGACCTCTGTGCCGTGTTACTTATTTCGGATAGCGCATGTCACCAAGCCTCTTAAATAGGACGAGTTAAATTTGTATGCCCTAGAGCAGGTCTCAGTAATGCCTGCGGAATGGAATCGTTTACACCGGGATGTTATAACATGGATGTCTTGAGGTGTAAATCATTGAGTCATAATTAGCCTACTTTGATTCACCAAACTGTCGAATTCTGAATCCCTGTACACGTCTGCATGTACCGTAAAGTTCCTGTCAAGACATACATAATTTCGTGACGAAACTTGCTGAGGACATGCGCATTGAACCAGACAACTTTGGTCAAAACATGATTTAAATTCGGCCACACAGTCCACTACCGCGCTGGTTCGTTCTGAAAGATACGCCTTTTTTCACATTCACCAATTTAAAACACGGGATGAGTTTCGACAGTCGAAAGATATCACTAAAATACAAACATTTTGTAGCTTTCATGCGTTTTTGTGCTTGTTTTACTTAAATAGTTTTTAAAAAGTGAACAGGATCCTTAGGAAACCTCATTACTCATGGCGGCCCATGTGTGATTACCCATAATGCACGAGTCAGTTGTCACTTACTATGGCGCCCACTTTACGTGGCAGTGGAGCAGAAAAATCAAAAGTAAACAAAAATTCGTAGTAAAGTCAGTAAAGTTATAGATATTTTAAGTTGTGTTGAAGTGTTGAATGTTCATTATCTGAGCTAAATAAGCGTTAAAATCCGGTTTATAAACTTTTTAAACTCAAGTGTATCTTTCAAAAAGTGGCTTAATTGGTACTTGTATCCTCTCGGTTTTTACTAGTTTTCGAGATCATACAGAGAACTATCTTGGAATGACCATTTCTCGTGGGGTAACGTACACTTTTACCAAGTGTTACTCTATTCCAGAAGTGAGGGTGAAGCTGCGACAGCACCCGTAGTGCTACTTCTTGCGTGTACGTAACAAAAGAAAAGAAAAGAAAAGAAAAGAAAACAAAACAAAACATCAAAGCAATGATTCATAGCGGCCAACAGTATACAGTAACTATGAGAATAACCGAAACAACCGGCTCAGATACATATCCCAAGTTAATTGACAATAAGCGTTCCGTTACACGTACCCTTTCTCCCTTTGGCCCGGCACACGTGCACCCTGTGGAACATTCCTGGAATGTAAGAATCAGAAGTCACTTTATTGTGGGCTGTCGTGTAAGTAACAACGTATTGCTATACAATATGGGAATTCATCATTCACATATTTCAACATTTAAGGCCTTGGCCCACATGTTACATAAAATTTACAGGATAACGCTGAGCAGCTTTTCCCTGAGGGTAGTGGCGTGAAATACAAATTTCATTAGATTGAGCAATGGGCTGCGATATTTTCACTAGCTTCACAAATTTGTGTTTATTTGGTTCACGCCTGCACCACTCAGGTATAAATGCAGTTCTCAAAGAAAAATAGGTTTTGAACACATATAAAATGGGACACACAGAAACAACACACACGGCATTTTTGGTCCACAAGAGCATGTCTACCTTTCTCTATAATAAAGTTATTGTTAGAGCAGCGTAATTTAATCTTTAATTCGCTGCTCAAAAATGACAAGAAAAGATGCTTCGCAGCCAACTCCCTGATTGTGCCATACCTATCCAAAACCATACCTTTTGCAGCAAATTCCTAACAGATGAAGTCCAATTTTTACTACCAGCCTCATCCAGTGCGACAAGCTTGTCATAGACAGATCTTGAATTTCGATGTGCTGGCCTTTTTAACAAGTTAAACCAATACTTGATCAATTTAACAAACAGCTTTACATAAATTGGATACCTTCCCAGTTCTCCCAGGACAGCATGATTTGGACAGTTACTTCTAACACCCAGCAGCTGCTTACATAATTTCAATTGGACGCGCTCGATACTAGAATATTCTTTAAATCCCCAAATCTCACTTCCATGGCTAATGATTGGGTGTACCATTTTATCAAAAATCTTGAGTGCAATTTTCAGTGACAGTCGTCCACATTTTGACTGAAAACGTTTAATTGAAAAAATTGCTTTCTTTGCCAGGTGAGACAAAGTTTCCGTAGCTTGCGTCCAGTCTAACTTAGGAGTAAGGCAAATACTCAGGTACTTATATGATGAGACGACATCAACTTTGTCATTTCCGAAATGCCATTTTTCGTATTTTCCGCTTTTTCTAAATGCCTTTATTTTTGTTTTGGTAAGGTTGACTTTCATACCCCAATCCTAACAGTATTCAAGACGAGCGTTAATTTGTTGCTGTAGTTTAAATGCTGTCTCTGCGCAACCAACCATATCATCACCGTATAACAACATGCAGATTTGAGGCACATACTCATTTACGTAAATTCCACTAATTAAAGATTCTTTTAAGTAACCAACAACCTCATTTAAATACATAGTAAATAAAAAGGACTAAGCACACACCCTTGGCGAGTACCAATATTATTAATGAAAAAGTCAGTTAACCCACGCTCAGTTCTTACACACACTGCGCTTACATGTAGCTTTGAATAAAAAGCTTTTCATCAATTTCAAAACACTATCATGAATTCCTATTTTTTATAACCTATTCCACACAAATCTATGTGAAATACTGTCAAAGGTCCGGTATAACCGTAAGAATATTCGAAACAACCGGCTCAGATACATATCCCAAGTAAATTGACAATAGGCGTTCCGTTACACGTACCCTTTCTCTCCTTGACCCCGTACACGAACATCCTGTGGAACATTCCTGGAATGTAAGAGTCAGAAGTCACTTTATTGTGGGCTGTCGGATAAGTAACAACGTATTGCTCTACAATATGGAAATTACTGGCATTCAACAACCTCAATACATGTACGTAGTTTTTTCAAACCCCGGCGGACAAAATGTCCTTGTGACCGAAGATACATACGGTTACTAGTTGGTATTGATGAACCGAAGGCAAAATCAAAGAACTAAGCCCTTTCATTTTTAAAATATTATATAAGAGCACTAACTCGTAGTGTAAATGCATCAAAATAAAACACCAGAACAGTTCATGGATTAACGCAATAGATATTTCAAAACTCTAAACAAAATTATAGAGAACGTGTTTTCTGTTTCGCCAGACTCCACTGACGTAATCTTAACTACGGTGAAGGATGTGTTGCGTGCTCGTGATTCAGTTTTAAAGTCGTGGGTTTTGTCACGCACTTTCTATTATCTGATAGCGATGCAATCTTCAGTGGCGCAAAAGTTTCTTTAAATCATTCCCACAGCAGCGCTACGAAGATGTAGAAATTCTGAAATATGGGCCGCCTAGTTTTTACTAGGCTTTTAAAAAGGCTTCATAATCTATTCAAATAATTTATGAATAAGACTCCTTTGGACACGAAGAACCTTTGACATTGTATTTTACAAAATGATTCATTTGCAGCTTCAAAACTGCAAATGGCAAATAAAGGTGCAAAATTACGCCGCGTCATATATTTTTTGTTTTTGTCCGTGTGACACGTCTTTGAGCGAAGGCATCCTTTCCCCCACTTATATTTTACCCGCATACAGTGTACATAACTGATACACTTTGTGCTTGCGGTATAAACCAGTGCGGAACAATGTAACCGGAATTTAAAACTCTTTAGAAATTTCGCTAGCTTGCTAATGTTTTTTAATGCGAACCGCCTTCACACCATGCTTACTTTAGCCCAAATTCGCTTGTACATTATGCATACGCGAGTAACCTATATCAGTTTTGTGGTTCTTACAAACACCCAGTGTACAGGACGGTTTCTTCACAGTAACGTTGACAAGCTCCGTAGAAATAATTAATTGAGCAACGGGATTTACAAATTGTTGTTACAGATCCAAGTTCCATATACAAGTTGTGTAGGCATTTACGCGACATTTACCTATACGGTTTCATCGTCGAGCGACCTCCCGACGGAGTCACATCTGTCCGAGACGAATTATTTAAACATGTGCCGACTACATATGTAATTCCACATGTACAGCATTGCAAATATTTTTTTCATACATAAAGGTTGGCTAAGAAAATACATCTGATTTTTGATCTTCAAACGATTTCCAAAGGAGATTACACATTCAAAAACATCTTTCCAGAAGTGATTGCCATTATTAGAGAAATTTATCTCGAGAAAGTCAACTCGTTACTTGGAGAAATTTCTGAATTCAGGAAAAATCAAATGAAACTAACAGGCAGTCTTAGACTGACCATTTAACAATTTTGTGTTAAGGTAGGTGTATACACTGATCAAATCTCCAGGTTCCTAACTAAAATGAGTAAAAAGGGAGTTTTAACTAGTTAGACATGACTCTGAAAGTGACAAAAATCGAAAAAAAAAGTTTTTTTGTAGTTCGTTTTTTTAATCGTATTTTTTAATTTTCAAAAAATCTAATTTTACCTCGAATTTTTTTTTTCAAAATGCACAGGGATCATCATCAACTGTTTCCTTATATTCTACTTATCCATACCAAATATATGTACAAAATCATTATGATCTTGATTTTGTGGCATTTTTTTGTGTGTGAGTTGGGGCAAGCACGCCACTTTTTGTCATTTGGTCACTTTCCGTCTAATAACTAAAAATCTGGTCCATTTATCAAAAAACCCTGGCACGCGATTTTACTTCAGTCCTAGAAGATTTCAAATTTGCAACTTTCGTAAAATTGACGCACGTGTTGTGGAAAAATAGGCCCGAGAATCTTGTCACTAACCTGAAATCACGAGCCGAGAAAAACGGCTTTCAAGTTAAGCGGTCATCGATTGCCACTTGAGATCAAATTTCGTTCAGAATGCGCGGTCATTATGTTCCAGTTTTTGTTGAAATACTAGAAATAAAGCTGATATTTACTTCATATTTAGAAAATGTGACATACCTGTTTGTTTACAGCGTAATTTTAATCATTTTTTCGAACTTGTGAAGCACGACTGACGACCAAAACAAATATGGCTATCACGTGGGCGGAGCTTAGCGTTGATCTATTGTCTACTGAACTGGTGTGCCGACCACACATTAAACCCATGTGTTGATTGTTTATACGATTCATCTGAACTCTACACTCAGTTTGTAAAAGACTCTCTAACTATATTACACAGACCTATTAGTTAGTATTCCAATATTATCATCAACCAATATATGTGTTATATGAAATCGCCGCGTTACTGCCTACATAACAATATTGGCGACGAGGATAAAGAACTTACTACTTTCATAGTAATGGTTCAACATTTTTACGTGCCTGTACCGAATGGACTTTGGGATAAGAAAATATCACTTTCTGCGCAAATAGCGCCGCTTGGATGAGATTCTCAAGTTACTAAAGTTTCTTATATTGCTTTCCTCTAAAATCGTATAATATAATGAGTTTTAATTCAGGGTTACGTTTGAATCTATGCACTAGAAAATTTTTTGTAATGTTGAACACTGGGTCATTTCTCTAATTCTTTGGGTTACGGCCAGTGGCAAGTTAAAAATCCTCTGTGTTTGACAGCCTAGTTTCTCCACGGCGCGTTCCCAGCACAGAAGCACGGTTTATCTGCGAAGACTCTACTCTGACGGCATGTAGTTGTCCATGTGTCGCGTGTGGCTTGTCTTCACAGCGCGTCGTGCATGCACTCTCATCGAATCGTGCAACACCACCCACGTCGACACTCAGCGTCCTCTCGCAAGACACCTGACCTTATATTACCGACTTCTCTAAAACATGCACGATTTCTGCACGGACTCCTCAAGCTGAGTGCAGTGATGGCTTCGGTAGGGCTTGGCGTACTCAACTTAATTTTTTTGCAGATAGACAAACAGGCTCAGGCTCGGAACAGGAGCTAGTTCACCATTTCACTACCAACTTTCACATGGTCAAAAATAGAATTGTTTTATTCTTGGTCTTGCTACAACACCAATATCAGCTGGTACATCATTCTCGATTGCCCGGTTACGCAATGCTTGTTGACAGGGTTAGATTAGAGCTAGACAAGTGTCCTTGTATTTAAGCTCCGCCCAGTTGTCAATCACTGAGCTGGTGAGCACTCCAGTCATATGACTTACTGAGGCTTGGTCAAATATAGCTAAAAAACAAATTTGGATTTTCAGAATGATTTTATTTTTCTTCAGTATACTGTGCATCAAGAATTAAAGATTAGGATGACATAAAAATGTAAAAAACAGTCAAAATTAATTTTTTTTTTGTATCCACCTACCTTAATCATTCTGATACCTCCTTCATTATTATATACAAACGGCTCGGGAGCGCTTAATTTTATCACTGCGACCTTGCCAGAGGAATTTAAAAAACATTGAGTTCAATTTTTTTAGAATATGTTTCGAAGGCTGTGGCAAGAATATCAGAAGATGTACAATTTTTGAAACAGCAAGCGTCTTGATTACTGTAATCCTCTCGAAAGACGTTAAAATTCGTTTGGACCAATTTTTCATTATTAATTCAATATTTTTCAATTTCGCCAAGTAATTCTGGTCTGCCATATCATGTAAGTTACTTGGAAATTAATCCCCAAGAACATGACAGAAATTTTTTCAGCACCGTTTGCCATGCTGCCAAACCAAATGGCTTTTGTTTTTTCTACATTGACCCTGAGGGCGGAGAATGGAGCAAACAGATTTAGAACATTTCAAGTAGACCGTAAAGACATCTCTGAGCCATCTAAAATAATAGGAGTGTCATCAGCATATTGCGTTAGTAAATACTCACGATCCATAATTTTGATTCCATTTGTATTTTTGTTGTGTCTGATCATGAGAGCCAAAATATCCGCACAAATAATAAATAGATAAGGAGATAAATATATCTTTTGCTTGACTACCATTCTTTGCTGAAGCAGTTGCCTACATGCACATGTAAATTTCAACCACGGAAGTGAATGTTAACTTTTTTGGATGATGCAATTGAAAAGAAGACGACTGAAAAAATACAAGACAGTTCTATGAAGAAAACAGGAACGAGATAAAAAAACAAAAGTGCTGTACATGTATCTGCGCTGATAATATATTTAAGTGAAGGGGAATTTAAAATACGACGAAGGCGCGGGCATAGGGCTCAAAAGTTGTAACACAGCACCCAATTAATTCGTCATTATACTATTCACCATGTGCCGGGTGTAATGTTTTGGCGATAGTTTTACACATCCATAGTGCACTAATGAATGTTAATGCTTTTCTACGAAAACACTTTAAAAACGAAATAAAAAATTATGCACCAACATTCGCCACGAGGGCGAGAAAAGTGCATCTATTAGGTACAATGTGGGAACCTTCATCAGCAGGAAAGGAAGAAATGCGAGAATTTATTATTTATACATACACAAAATGAACCGAGAGTGGTATACACGAAGTAATATCTAACAAGACATTATTCCTCGTATCGACCGATACCTAAAGTCGAACTTGCGCGTTAGATTGCAAGTTTTCTATTGTGAAAGAGGTAACAAAGATGAAAACAACGGCAACTGTGCAGTGAACTTGTAACATCTCCTGGAAATAGTTAAATAAGAACAATATTTAATATTTTAGTTTCCTAGGAATAGGCGCCTGAGTTTCAGACGATATAGTATTCAGCAATTGAAAATTGAGACATAAGTGCCATATAATTAACAGTTTTGTTCTAGATTTTACGTTTAGAGCCTGATTGCATGTCGAGTTTTAGTTACACTGCTTCAACTGTATTACTTTAAACTATATTCGGAAACTTAGATGATCGAGCCGGCTGAAGACGTCAAGTCGACGTTGACCTACCTTTTGAACCTTCCATGGCAAAGGTCACTGTTGAAGTAGTACGGGAGGTGAATACGGAAGACATTGTCACATGGCCGTATTTCCCTCGTCAGATTCAACGCGTATGAGATAAACGTAAATAATTAAAACAGCATGGCTTGTTCTATCTCCGACTAGACGTTAGTAGGTAGTCTAAAGATAACCTTTTTTAAACACAAGAGTTAGAGAACGTCGGAAAATACTTCAGCAAATTTATTCGCCTGATGGGCACGCGTATACTGTGCACACTAAAATTCACCGATGTCTCGAACTGTGTCGAGTGTGCATACCACTCTAATTTAGGAAGGAAAGAAATTGATTGCCACAATAATTTTTAATGAATACAACTGCGTGCAAGACTACCTACCTCACTGGAGTTGTTTTTAGGAGACAATGGCAATATGGTATCACTTTCGATCACTACATTCTGAGCTGCTAAAGGGTCTGAAAATAAACCATACGATTGAAAAGTGCTGACTTTTTCTACGATTTTCGATTAATTTTGAATGGTTTGAAACTGAAATTAGATAACAGCGTACGAATTTTCACGGGGATTATGATTTTTCAGCAAATACTTGTATTCTTAACCCACAACTGAAAATAAACGTTCATAAAAGCAAACCGTTTCGAGTAGGCTTTTTCGGGGACACCGACCAAACATTTTCACTATTATTGTCAAAGAAGGCAAAAACACGCAACTTTGGGAACTATATACTTGTAAGGCCATTATTTGTTTCCATGTATCACATACAAATTTTTTGTAGATTAGAGATTTACATTTTAACCCCTTTTTTCACCAAGAGTGAGGCAAAGAAACTTTAAAGTAAGCTAATTTTCAACGGGCGTGTCCATGCTGCGTAGCTTTGTTGGGAAACAGAAAAAAAACTGAGGAAATTTTAATGACCTGGAAATGCGTTAGAGTCGAAAATACAATTGGGAACACTGCGTCACCATTTGCGTCATCACATCTCGTCACATCAACGAATGTTCATATTTTAAAGATTGAAACAATTTTATCGATGAAGATTGACAGTTGAAGACATGGGACCAAGATTTCACATACTGACACGAAGTTTAACTCGGAAATATTTTTGGGGCATTTTTATTCTACTTCTGTGCGAGCTTTAGACAAGTTCCCATTAATTTATGCTCGAGCACGTAATGGCTTGCATGAATAACAACAATCCTAGTTTGCACTTGGTGACTCGTGCATTAAGCCTGCACATTTGGATCTAACTTTGATATTTGAATTGTTACCAAGAAAATGAAACATCTCCAACACTAATCTTTGTCCCTTTTGCCGATTTCTTGAAGGTAGCCTAGATACCCAGCGCGCAACAATACAAGTTTTCCGGTATTCCAATGACTAATTCAGGCCCGCAGGAAGGCAAAAACTTTTTTTTGGAGGGGGGACACAAACCATGTCGACTTCGCCAAACAACCCCCATCGCCACCACCTCCACCACCTCCCCCCCGTCACTTCCGTCTTCCCGATTCCACCATATTTGTACCGAATCTCCCACGTCCGCCCTACGTGAGGGGTGGCACAGTTAGGGTTGGTCAAGGAGCTATGGCCCCCCTAAAATTCGCCCAGATCCCACTTGGCAATTCAGGGGTGCGAATTTCTTACGGGTAAAACTCTGGCTAATACTCTGCCCTGCTCCCCCCACTCAAAATCCTGGACCTGCCCCTCGGACAATCCCGGAGTAACCGTGAACCAGTACGGAGAGTGAGAATGGGCCTAGGAGCAGTACACCGACCGGTAACGAGAAGCTCCCTCAAGTTCCTATAGCTGAGATCTAACAGTGTGAAAATACGATACGAACTAAAGCTAGTTGCTGGTCAGCTGAGCTGCGATTTACTTTAGACAGGCAGCTCGCACCAGCCGTCTGCGCTCTCTCTAAGGTCAAGATTCGTCTTTTTGTGTTCCATTTTCGGAAAACTTTATTTTATTGTGGTCATTCTTTGAAGGAGTTTTTTTGAAAAGGTGAGGTCCCGAAGTCCCTGGTATAGTGTCTTTGGAGCTGTTTCAAAATGCCTAATTGAAACACGCCCGGTAGCCTAATTTGTGGTGGCTGTGTCCCAAAAATGTACACACTTCCTGAACGCCTGGAGTTCAAATTCAGTTCCCGTGGATCACTGAGATTCTGCGCGGGCCTGCTGCATGGTTTCATATTATTTTTAACGTGGGTACATCAGTAATGACGTGCACGCGAATCAGAACAAGCAAACACTACAGTTTCGAAGAACAAAAATTCATTGCTTAATACTACTGGAAACTAAAAATACCAAGAAAGTGCAAAGACAACCTTTTGAACAAGTGAGTTTAATTTTATTTCTTTA
>NMRA01001477.1:0-17985 GCA_002633005.1 Phoronis australis
GTTCGAGTTGGAAGGAATTAAACACATCGACAACCTCCTCAGGTGTTCCTCTATGTGCAAAAGGTATTTATAACAATGTGACTTTGATGGTTTAGTCGGTGCGAGGCATAATTCGCCGAAAAGCTTCCGGCGTACAGAGCGCCTATAGCATCTGCTTCGGGCCAACAGAGGCGATGGTCATTGCCTACGGATATAGCTGTCCCTGATTTAGAGAACCAGGCAATCACTGAATAACGGGCCCATTATTCAGGGGATGAAACTGGTTCACTAAATCAGGGACCGCTATTACCGACCAGTCCGAGAATTGTGCACGAAAATAATTTCGAAGTCTATGTTCAGTAACAGTCACAGCAGTTGTCGTTGTATTTTGTTGTTAGTCTTCATACGGCTAGCCAGATACCTTAGTCCTAGAAATTTCGCTGTGCCTGTATATCTGTTAGTCGTCACATTGTTAAACTTTATATCAACATGTAGATTTAAAGACTGGTGGGGGTGAATGCAAAATGTGGGAGTCAACTGATCGTGCCTGTTACAGCTGTTTAGATGGAAAACAATCTAATAAATGGCATTGCATTGTATAATTCTCCGACTTTTGTAGTCAATGTGAAAGTAGGGTACACTCGTGACAGTACAGACCATTTGCTGCACATCATCTTTGGAGAGATGATGACAGCTTCGCAGAAGCAAAATTTGCTCAGGCATCCAGTTCGCTAAGTATAAAAATACTAAAACTTATGATAAAATATAACTGTGCCGATAATTTGTTGTGTCGTGTATAAAAGGGATTGGAAGAAGAACAGTTGGCAAAAAAAGAAAGTGGCCAATAGGGGACGCTCTATTTCATAGCGCTGAAACTGAAAGCTGCCGCATAACATCACTCCACAGATTTAGTAGCAGAGTACTAGTAATGGTAGAATGGCATTGTTTGGCATCGGAATTTACTCCGCGAAGAGTGTAGTTTTTAATCACATTAATTTCGTGTCAAATTTTGTTTGACCAGTTTTGTTTACTGACATCACCAGTGTAAGACTATGTTTACACAGCTTTGCATTAGGGCTATATCAAGGTACTTTACAACAGTACGTTGGAACATGGGTAAAAAGTGAGCAAATGAAAATCTGACACAAAATTAATGCCACTAAAATCTAACTTGGATTAAAACTACATTTCAGAGGTCTTAAGATCCAAATTCAAGATATATATAATTTTCAAAAACAATTTAAATTTACCATTACTTTGGTTTTGAGAAATGTATTTAACCACGGACTTCGTACAGTGCTTTCATACCTTTGTACCTCTTCGAGAACCCAGTCCTAATCTCAATCCTTGAAATAAATTCCGTTCCTAACCGGTGTTCGAGCTTCAGCAAATAAATGTACTGGCCTGCCGGGCCAATTTCTTGAATATGAGACCACGTCCACATACATGTAGGACCAACGGGCCAGCATGTATTTTGAACGGTGTACCTAACACTAATGGTAAGCTTAGCAGAAGTTTAAAAAAATATATCTGATCATCTTGAAGCAGTTCCTAGTAGAAAGCATCGGAGTGATACATAAATAATTGTGACTTTGTTTAACTTCTGGACAATATAGACTCTTAAAATGCAAAATTACCTTATCTTGGTGAGCGGAGGGAAAACTGCCATTACTACGACAATGTTATTCTACATTTATGATAGTGGACATGTGTCAACTTTTAGCGCTACAAAATAAAGCATCTGTTTTCTCCAATTTCTGTTTTCAACAATTCTTCAATCCATGATTGTACTTCTTAAGTTGTTTTTACGTACATCAATCAACTGAAGTTCTGAGCAGAACTTTTGTTATGGCAACACTGTCACCATCTTCCAAAGACGCCACTTTACCTTTTTACCAAAAATCTAGCAGATGGTACATCCGTGTATGACAAGTAGACTGCTTTTAAATCGACTTAGACTCTCTTTTTTGTTTCAAAAGTGGGGGAATGATGAAATTCATCAGATTGTGTTTGTTCGAGGGCAATTCCATCTGTGACAGACGTACAGTCAGAGAACGTTTTGATCAATTGTGAAAAAATGTTCATCCTGGGAAAATAGTTAATACATCAATTGATAGGTCTCATTGATAGCTTTCAAAACCTGTATCAACTTTTCCCCTATATTTTAATCCGACTGAGGAAATTTCCATTAAAGGGTTGTGACGGACGTACGCAGAGAATTTGAAATTTTTTTTTTGTTAATTTTCTGTGAATTGCATTAAGTTACAATTTTTTGTTTATATGATGATATAGTGGAATGTTTGCAAAGTACACCACACTACATTTTTGATGATATCTTTCAAGAAATTTTTGTCAGCTCGATAGAAGATGAGTTGGTGTGACGGACGTACCCTCTGAATTTCTAGTTTTAAATTGTGTGTTGTGACTATGATGTCAACTCAAAATGATTCAAACTTTTGCAGTATTTAAGTTATATTGGTCTTTTGCTACCAATTCATTTTTTTAATTAAAATA
The DNA here is from genome assembly GCA_002633005.1 of Phoronis australis. Lineage (NCBI taxonomy): Eukaryota > Metazoa > Phoronida > Phoronidae > Phoronis > Phoronis australis. The sequence goes on from NMRA01001477.1 coordinate 2,494, forward strand.
TACCGTTTGACCTTTGGCACGATATCATCACAGGTAGGCCTATGCTGGGAACATACTCTAGGATTTTAACTTTTCAATACATTTGATTAAAGCTATAAAACAAACACCTAAAATCTTCACTTCCCTTTGAAGATGGTAAGCCATCATAGGTGGAAATGAGAGTGATAATCATTTTGTATTTCAAAGCTGTTAGTTATCAGGAAAATCTATTTTTATGCGTTAAAATCAATAAGTGAATGTGACTGTCAAAATATAAAATCTAAAATAAAAGTTTAAAACATTACTAATCACTGTCATAAAACACATTTTAATTAATTATTTTTAAATTAGAACTCGCCCTAAGCTTGCACAAAATTATTCTCTGGACCATGCCGTTGATGGTTCTGATGAATGCCTTGTAAGTACTAATCATGGTGATTTTTCAAAGTATTAGTAACAGGATGTCAGTATCTTCTTTAAACAAACTGTGAGGCATGGTTTAGTAGACAGCATCAACTGTTGACATTCATAATTGGATTCAAATTCCCTTTGCTTTCTGTGAAAACAAGACATTTTTATTTTATTGCATTTAGGATTATGATTTAGGAATATGTAGAACTAACTTATCAGATGTTGGTTTCTATATACATGTAGGGATTAGCATGATTAGGTTTTCATTCAGCTCTTCAACTCATGCCTTCTTTTGAAATTTAAAGAGAGGCTGGTTTAAATTATGTCACATCGCAGTACGCACAAGTGCAATTATGAATTTCTTGATCCACGATGGCATTTTTTATGCGCCCACATATTTATATGTGGACGCATTATGCCGTCATCTCAGTTCGTCCGTCCGTCCGTCCGTCCGGGCAGCGTCCGGCGTCCGCTGCTCTATCTCCAAAACCCTTTGACATACGTTCATGAAATTTGGCACATATGTTCCATTCATGAATGGGACGGCATGTGCGAACTTTCGGACGGATCCGACTACCGGTGTTCCCCCTAGTGGCAATTTTAGTTTTTTACGCTTACCTTTGTATCTTCAAAAGTCCTGAACGGATTTTCATGAAATTTGGTATGTAGGCACCTATTAGTGAGATGACGCTATCCTCTCGTTTTCGGATGGATTCGACATAGTTTGCGCCACCTGGTGACCATTTTTAGTGTTTTCAAGTCTGTTTTTGTGCGTCCACCCCTCTATCAACCAAACTGCTCAAAGGATGATTGTGAAAATTGGCATGTATATGCTTACTATGTAGAGGACGGTTGACAATGATTTTCCGACGACTTCGGCTACTGTGGTGCCTCCTAGTGGCAGTTTTGTTTTTTTTGCGCCTATGGCTGTATCTCCTAAACCGTTCGCAGGATCTTTACGAAATTGTGTAAGTGTATTTATATGATGTTAACAATAGAATATGACGACTTTTGGACGGATCCGACTACTGGTGTGCCCCCTAGTGGCAATTTTAATTTTTTTACGCTTACCTTTGTATCTTCAAAAGTCCTGAACGGATTTCCATGAAATTTGGTATGTAGGCACCTATTGGTGAGATGACGCTATCCTCCCGTTTTCAGATGGATTCGACATAGTTTGCGCCACCTAGTGGCCATTTTTAGTGTTTTCGAGTCTGTTTTTGTGCGTCCACCCCTCTATCAACCAAACCGCTCAAAGGATGATTGTGAAAATTGGCATGTATATGTTTACTATGTAGAGGACAGTTGACGATGATTTTCCGACGATTTCGACTACTGTGGCGCCTCGTAGTGGCAGTTTTTTTTGCGCCCATGGCTGTATCTCCCAAACCGTTTGCAGGATCTTTACTAAATTTAGCAAGTGTATTTACGTGATGTTGACAACGGACGATGACGACTTTAGGATGATTCGGACTACCGGTATGCCTCTAGTGGCAATTTTAGTATTTTACATTGACCTCTGTATTTTCATAGGTCTTCTACTTTGTGTTTCTTCGTGACTATGAAGGAAAAGTTCCAAGTAAAAATTTGTTTTTGGCATTCTACTGCTGTACTAATCTCGTATGTTGGTAAATTTGTTTTTAATTCTATGTTTCTGTGGTGCTTTAAACAACTGATGTATAGGATGTGCTTGTATTATGAAGATCACTCACATTTTGCTCCTAGCCTATTGAGGAGACAATGACCATCCCTTTCCATTTTGCAAAGTACAACATACTACCTATATGCCCTCCACTGGCCACCTAATGGTACCAATAAACAACCCTAGAAGGATACCGTATACGGTGCAATTGTGGGCGCATTTCAACGCTCTGCGTTGCTCTTGTTTCAAGTTTCAAAGAATACTTGGGCAGGTATTTATTCATCTGTTCTTCCTCTAGTCTCCAACAATTTCCTTTATGATTTCTAATCACCGATTTAATCTCCTCGAAGCTCAGCAGAAAAAAAAATCAGTCTAATTCTTAAATAGATTGAGGGATCAAAAATACATAAGATGAGACAATGTAATCATTTGCTTTGAATCATTTCATACAAGCTACCAATGACCACATACACTGAAAAACACAAAAGGGGTGACTACAGTCAGTGAGGTTGTGACAAAAATGCCCAATAAAATAGGTGACAAGTTCCTACCGCTTAAAAATGCCCAGTATCGGCTTTTTCAACACACAATGTCCACAGCATAGCAGGTCAGTGCAGAAATAACATGTTAATTCCAGCGCAATAGCAACTTAACATGTATTTTTTTAGGTCTCTTGTTATTTATACTCTCGTATGAAGATTTTTGCATCTTGAATTTCCCAAAAGCTAAGCATTTCTTTACAAACACAGGATTCCAACAGATAAGTTCATTAAATTTGCATTTTNAATACAAAAACTATACCAAGTAAGTCCTTAAACCACCTTGAAAAAGTTGAGTTTAGTAACAGGAGTAAATCAGGTATAACTAACTAAGACCAACATAAACACTCATACAGGTATACTTACGAAGTGACGTGAAATGCTGACATGACGTACTGAGCTAAAATCTTAGGATTAAATGTTCGTTTAGGCTGCGACAGTTGCTTGTCCTTGTAAATTATTCTGAGCAATGATCGATATGCAGAACAGGCAGTTTTTTGATTATTTGGTCGGTCAATCAATGTGGTGTCGTCTTGTGCTGGTAAACTGAATGCAGTCTTGTTACTATCTGTTTTTCTCATGACAGTGACTTTGATACCATCTCTTTCAACCATCATGGTCTATGCAACGTTTGAGCTCCTAGGACACAATTGCTCCATCGAAATTGGAATCCTAGCGTGAAAGAAATATCTCGGAGTCAAAACAGCTAACCAGCCCGAAAAACAAACCCGGCTTTTAAAACGCGAACCCCAGTGATCAAATAGGGAACCTTGACAATTTTTCAAATTTTCTAAGACAACGTCAATAGCCTCAAACTGAGCATTTTCTAGTACTTTCCATTTGTTTTCTGAATTTGTTAAAGATTAGCAATAATAAAACGTAACTTAAGTTATGTTGACTTGTTGCTTAAAACTCGTGCAATTTGTGGTCACCAACTTTTCTGTTCTTGTCCTCAAGAAGAGTTACTTCAACTCCTCAATGATCACTAAATTTGGAAACGGAATTTCTGAACTCTACGCATTCACATGCTTTTTTGGTAGATAATCCCTTAGAATTCTGTGACCATTGTGGCATCCACCACTCAAGCACATGTCATTTTTCATTGTTCACCCTGTCTAGTAAACTGTACACACGTCCGCGATCAGTCCTAAGTTGTTTAAAACAACATATCACATCAACTATTTAAAATAGGTAGATTTATTGTTTCATCAAAATGTGAAATTGATACAAATCGTATGAACACAGAGTGCTAATAAAGGCACTATTTTCTTGCAATAAACTATGTTGGAAAGCAAGTACAGGAGTGGTGTTTCGGTCCGGGGTGTCCTGTCCGATCTCCAGGGTTTCTGTTTTAGAGGTCGGGGTTTGTGTTTTTCGGTCTGGTAAGCTGTTTTGAAGGTGCGGTAGTACGTTTTTGACTCTGGTCTATCTGCTTAACACCGTAATACCAGTTTTGATGGAACATCTTGCTTGAAACGAATACCTCGGAACTCAACAACCACAAAATCACTGACAGAAAAAAGACTAATCAGTCCCCCTGATAAAGGGGGATATGCCTCCGGTGAAGTGGGCGGATTTTCAGCTTGTGCTTTGGGTGAAGTTTGTGGATTTTTCAGCTGGTTGCTATAGTAAATGAAGGGGACCTTCAGTGCATGTGTTCTTCACCGCAGTGTGTGTCGATGTTACTGTTAGCCGTGAACTATCGCTGAACGGGGAGTACTTGGCTCAGTAGATGATTAACAGTGACTTTAACAATTCTTCATAGATATTTGTTCAAATTAATCATACACACCTTTTAAAAATTGAGTCATGAAAAGTAAATCTTTACTTAGTGGCTGCAAAAGATGGTCACATTTCTTACATCATGTCACATCTGTAACAAACTGTTACAGATGTGACTTGAAATGTTTTTTGATTTTTTTGGAACTGGATTGAGATACATTTGAGAAATTTTGCTAAATTATGTTGATTAGGGTGAATAAAGAGAAAATTAAATTGTGTTAAAATTGATTTACTTTTTTTCCTAAAATCAAAACTTTTGTTACTTAAATGTTACAGATGTGACTTTCACTAATTTGAAAGTTTAATTGGAAATACTAATTATCAAAAAATCAGGTAGTTTCAACTGTTAGTATACTTCTTGTGTAGCAAATGATGTATTAAAACAATTTTGGCATTTATTTCTTCATGTCTGTAGAAAAAATTGTGAAAAAAGTTATGTCACATCTGTAACGCAAAATTTTACAAATAAGAGATAAACCTTCCGATAAAAGCAAAATTTTTAAGACTAACAGAAAATGGACCTGCAGACAACAAAATTCAATGATTAAACTATGTGTTAACATCAAAATGAAAGTTAAAAGGCTGATTTGAAATTTTTAAGTCCATGGCACAAATACCGTGGAATGCACCTACAGCCATGTCACCAGCAATAACTTGTACAGCCCTTTCTCCAGCAATAACCAACTGTCAATTCTTTCAAAGTCCAGAATCATCTCCAATTTGATTAAGGAGTAAACTTAGACCAATTTCATAACAGTAAGTCACCTAAATCAATTTGTTTTTTGTCATGAAGTGTGGGCTTATTGCTGCTTCAACATCATTCAGTCGTAATTTAAGGGAACTAGCTAGACTTGGTGCTCGGCTGCAGCGGCCGCGAAAATACAAAAAATAATACCAAAGTAAACTTAGAGATTTGCATGATCTGTTACGCCTAATAATAATTGCAGTAAATGTTTGTCCTCATCTCAGGCTATTACGACACTGACCACTTACAGCATTTTTGCGATTAACTGTCTGCCTCGCACTGCGTCGAAATGCAACAATGAGTTCCAACAGATATGTTTTTCAAAAGCATTAACCAACAGGGTCAATGAGACCTCAGCTTCCAAAGGTGAAAAACTAATAAAAGGAATAAGAATTGAAGAAGAAATACCAGTAGAGGAGTCGACCTCAGTTCACCGCACTGCAAAAATGTAACTGCATCCTCTAATACACTTTGCTAGCAATATAAATTGTAATTTCTTCCAAGGTTCAATTTTTGGATAAGCTCATTTTAGATTTGGACAAGTTGAATTGAAGTACAGTTTTGTCTGAAAGGACAACCAGTCAAAAAAGTTAATGCTGAGACCCGGAGAATCTTTCCAGGAAGCATTGCTGGCCAAAGATTAGTCTGAAAACTGAAAAGCCTGCTAGTAATTACTTACATCCTTAAACTGGACCAAACCCATTTCACCCAATTCTGACATCACGGTGTAAGAGGCCTCCGACTGGAGAAATAGCTGGCACAGCGCCATCTTCTGGCTGCGAAACAAAGCACCCATCTTGACACAGTACCAGGACTATGAATCTGACCTATAAATAAATGCACAATACAGATTTACCAAGAATGTAGAAGGGGTAACGTTCTCAAGTTATCACCACATAACAATAAAATATGGCCTTGGAATTTACTAGGTAACACTAGTTAAAAATAAACCCTACCAGAAAATCTACACCTGTAGTCGTTTGGTTCCCTTCTGACTAATGTCACAATTACATGTATACAGCTCTGATACCACGTACTACTGGCTTCTGAGATGATATTTCAAGTTCATGAGTTCTATTGTTAGTCATATACTACATTATATCCTAGTACACAGGTGAGCAATTGTCATGAATTATAAACGCACAAAATTGTACAAATGACAGTTGGAGTAAGGGTAGACCGGGCTTTAGGTCATGAACGTCCTCAACAGGATGATGTTTTTTCCTTTAGAAGCAAAAAGTGTCACTTTCTACATTAAGCATATAGCAAGCTACAGCAACAGCCCATCAAGTCTTCCATCCATGCCTTTCTAACATCACACTGAGTTAACTCCTTCACTTTGTCTTCCCAAGAAGTGGCTTTTTGGAATAAAGATATAGCTAAGCATTTGCGCACTTCTCCATCAAAGGAGAGAAGTCATTGAATCTTAGCAGTCCCTGCTGACCTGAGCCAAGTTTGTAATGCTCTGGTTCACAAATGTAAAAAAGTATGTGTTACGTTTGAAAAGCCCTTGAGAAGCAAATTCTGTACGTATTTTAAACTACTGTAAGACAAATGGTACGTTGAAATTTGAAGTATAAATTGCATACAGCGTTTAGTGCTTTGAAAATGGCAGTGGTACCCTAAATAAACTGTTATACATACATGACACAACTTCACATTTCTAAGAATTAGCATTAATTGAGACATGGAGCATGCGTGCAATATATGATGTATGTTTGAATTTTTGTCTAGAGGGAGAATCCAAAGGTCGTGCTGGTCACAGCTTGTGTGACATGTTGATGTTTGTAAACAACAACGGTGATTTACGATCAAATATTGAAAAATCTAAACGGTGTTTAACTTGAGGTCATTTTAGTGAAATCCGCAAAGTACACAAGGTACGATTGGCTGCAAGCTGGATACAATCCTGTGCAGTTTACTTGCGGCTATGTATTTTTAACATGTACGCTAATGCTGCAAATGTATGCTAATGTACATGTATGCTAATGTTTGCTTATGCTGCAGAACAGGAATAACCCTGCTACAGGATTCATCAAGATTTGTAGTTGCGGACAGTTGTGCCTTGACTGGGGACAGCAGGCACGTGCTCCTGGGGATAGCAGGCACGTGCTCCTGGGTATAGCAGGCACGTGCTCCTGGGGATAGCAGGCACGTGCTCCTGGGGATAGCAGGCACGTGCTCCTGGGTATAGCAGGCACGTGCTCCTGGCGATAGCAGGCACGTGCTCCTGGGGATAGCAGGCACGTACTCCTGGGGATAGCAGGCATGTGCTCCTGGGGATTTGACATCAATGTTTTTAGGGTCTCGCATTCTAAACAACTCTGTGAACGCCACTCATAACCGATCTTTGCTCCAGCCAATCTGTGCATTAGAACACTAGGCTAAGCATACTTCACTGACAAACCACGTCACTACCCGCAGTTGTAGGTGGGGTATTCAATTTACCGAGTTGTACAATACATAACATGGACAATTACCGCAATAACACTGGTATCAGCTAGTTCCTTACTCAGATGGGAAGGCCTTTCTTACCACATCTACAACCATGTGTAAAGAAGTTCCTCTTTACAAAAAACACGACTTTGATGGTTTAAGCAGTTCTATTGAAGGTCTAAATCTCCAGTATACAAGGAGTCATGAAACGTGTGTCCCAGTTGACCCCAGCCCTTCCCTTTATATTCAAAAAACTTAATCACCAAAGGTCATTCTCATCACATTAACGTGTAACGGGGGCGGTATCTACGACCAAGGCGCCCCGATTTTACGAGCCCGGTGCGGACTGAGGGTGATATTGAAAACTAAAAGTTGGTGAATAATACATAGGTTTATTGTAAGAATATATAACTACAATATTTCACACTTACAAGCAATCCAGTTGTTCCATGATTTAGTATCGCAGCGTTGTGATTTATACAGTTCTGATACACGGGCAAGCCAGTCGCTGATTAATAGTTGTGTGTGCAAGAACGGGGCAATTTGGTTATTCAGATCTGAAAGGTGAGATGCAATCAAGCTCTGCAGGAGCCCGAGAATTGCTGGGGCTAAACTATTGGCAACCAAGTTTGGGAGGAGCCCGAAAGCTGCACACACAGTTGCAATTTGGTGTGAGTGAAGGTGTTAATGTTTACTTCTTGAACTCTGCGACTGGACTCCTCGTGTCTGACAGAGACAAAGCTTAAGTACACAATTTCAACCAATCAGACACGATCTGAAGGGCAAGGCCCATAGCTCCTAGGTTCTGACCATATTTGGCCATGTCCAAAGGACTCAAAATCATAGGAAAATTCCATACGTAATACACAGCTTGACCACTAGAGGGCGCATATATCTTACTTACATAATCATCTCCAGGGCACTCCTGTTACAAACATAACAGAAAAATTACTCAAGTTCAAATAATTTCAGTTTAATGCCTCACACAGCACCATTTTTGAAAGTCAATGTATTGGTTGTGTTTAATTTTTAGTACACCTTCAGTAATGGGCAACTCCGCAATATATCCTCAAGGCGATAGGCAACATGTAGCGCCCTCGGTTGGCTGGTTAGGAGCTACAACACTTCCCATCGCTTTCTGTACTAATTTCGTCAAGTATATTGTAAACGGGCAGTTGGCGAAATCCATTCACCGATTAAGAGTTTTCACCTCACACTCAAAACTATCAAAGCGCTTACTTTCTTCAGTGATCCTTTCTGCCTCTACAGATATCTTCGATGAAGTACAGCTATGAGAATTAAGGTACTTTGGCAAAGAATGAAAACTCCACTTTTTTGGTCGCCATTAACTTTTTCACCGTGCGCACGATAACCACAAAGTATTTCAATCGAGTCACATGAGTTATTAAGAGGCTAGCGCGAGACTGAGCGAAGGGTGTGACCTGGCAGCTGACACTTGCAAAATAGCATGAGAAGATCAGGTGAAATTTGTAAGATCTGTGTACCATGGACTTTTTGTTCGTCAACAGGCGTGATTTCACGCAGTGAGAGATTAACTAGAGCGAACCGTGACAGATTTTCATGGATGTTCAAGTTATGTTAACTAAATTGTATCCAGAGTCAAGGTATGTATTAATTATAGCTCCATGTGCATACAGGCATGTTTCATTCGATTTCATTTGAAGTATTTTGAAATGATCAGAGTAACTTTTAATGGGGATGTACTAACACCCCTGTATGCCTGTAGCATTCAGGGCGATGTAATTGCCTACAAGGTGACGAATAAAGGTCCCATTTTGACACCTGAAAATATAGAGAACAGGAAGCAGATGATGAGAATGGGGACAATTGTGTCATGAGGGTGCCACAAAATTACCCCCCAAAGCCTATGGGAACGTCCTTTAATTGCTTCACTTGCAACACCTCAAGAATCTTTTGAGTTCCCATTTCACGCAACATGCAGTTCGGGATGAGTGGAGTTCACAGGTTGTTTCAACAGGTGATTCACAGCCACTAATTTGATTCACACAGAGCAGAAGTTTGCAATTTTGCCTCGACTTAGTGCGACTTTGGTCTTGAACCAGTAAGTACCAACTCAGAAACAAAAATAATTTGAAAAGCATCCACTAGAGGACGTCTAACATTCTTTCACTTTCCACATTGGCCTGTCTACGTTTTTTTTTTTTTCTTTTGGTTTACAGCCTGACTTCAAACAGACTTCGAAGACGTTTGTACCACAACAAAGTCAATACACATAACATAATGAAATGAACCGAAGAGGATTAAGGTGTTCTGCTACCGAACCACGGCACGAATCACGTCGACGACGACGACGATTGTAGTTTGTACACCACGACGTTCTGTTTTGTTTACTTAGACCCCATATGTTTGATTTTGATTTATCTCTCTCCCTCGCTCTTCATTCAAAAAATTAAAACTTACGTTCGTTGACGCCTAGCTAGGTTATCTCCAAAGCAACTGAGCTTTCTTCGGGAACAATGAAAACTTCAGGACACATCGTCTTCCCGAATTTTAGTCGGATAAGCACAGCACGAACGTATTGGTCGAGTCTAACGTCATGTGTTTAAGCTCAAGTGGAACACACAAATAATACGTTTTTGAAGATGAAACCTTGCAATAAAAATTTAATTTATCTTTTTATTAAAAAGCATGTAATTTCTAACATAAAAGCGTACAACAGATGCAAAACGTTGAAGATTTTAAACGTAAAAAGAAGTTCACACCCCTACTATGAAATCGACGCGTGCTCACCGAGGATGCCGACAGGTGACGAGACGGTTAAATAGGTCACATGCTCAAGTGCAAACGCACCGACTCGTGAGTGTGAAGGCTCTTCCGGACTGAGGAGAACCGTACAAAATAGCCAGTGGACTGGTCGCTAAAAAGAGTGTCTTTTACACGACCAGTTTTCCTACGAAAAAGGTGCCTTTTCCAACAGAAATGGCCAATTTATCAAATAAAAGTCCCTACACTGACGGAGCGCGCTGTGACCGAAGATATCGAAGTGAACGATTTTCCAAAAGCTTTTGTTTTTTGACTACAGTGTAGGACATTTAATCTTTTCTTTGGCTTGTGCTGTCTCGGGATTCATGGCCAGGTTCAGAAATTTTATTTATTTTTGACTACTCGCTGCTGTTTTAACCCTACTTAAAAGTATTTTAGCACCGGTGCTGCACATACCGCGGGTACCAGAAAAGGGGTTCTCAGCCTGAGATTGCAGTACGCGGGGCTTTTACTAGCTGTTATCAGTTTACAGCGTTCTCTACTGCTAACATATGTGACGGTTTAATCCACGAAAACTTCGATTTTTACAGAAAATGCGCTACCGAAAAACGTGGATTGAAACATTTGAATGAGAAATACTTTTACTTTATTTCGCCATATAAGAAAACAAATACTGTAAATTGCCTGGTGAAAGTACTCGTAAAATGTTCTCCTACAGCTGAGTTCCATTGACTAGTGTAGCACTCCGTTTTCAATTCGATTCAAATCTAATAATCATTTCCAATCTGTGTAATGACCAAGATGGGCCGATCTTATATCAGAAGGGACCGAAATCACAGAAGGTGTGGATTTATTGCCTCTTCAAAGTTGCTACACCCCGAGTTAAAACGGATGTCTTACATGTTAAACATCGAAGCTAATCATGATTTTGATTCAGGTGCCAAAAATCGCCAATGTCGCGTGACCTTGCATTGTCTAATTATAATAATCGCATTAAATTTAACCGATGTGCCCAAAGTCATAGTCAATCAAACACCAGTGACCTAAGCGTTTTTGAAACCTGGCGATCATGTCCAAACCTCAGTTCTCCTTGTCAAAACAATAGATTCGAAACCAAAATTGGTGAAAAGAAAAGATTCAGTGAATTTAAAGCCATGAACTAAACGAGAGAATACATGAGATCCTTGTAAATTGTTTGCGATTGCAAAACATCTTAAATTTCAGTATGAGCGGGTACACTGTGTTCTCATGGGCAATTCATTTTTTATGAAACTCAGAACTGCAAATTTAATGCCGACAACAAACTAGTTGTTTATATTTTTTAAATAGTCAGAAAAGTCAAGTAATAGATCTAATACGGCCACATTTTAGAGAGAAATGCAGGAACCAACATTTTTACTTCACGTGTTTCACATGCTCGTAATATAAAAAAAAACAATTTCTAGGCCACGTACGTAGGCAGTGCGTCTCTAATGGTGCCGAACCATTTTAACACGCTTTTTATTGACATCGCATTAAAGGTAAACCATCCTACTCGACACCGATTCATATTAGCTTTGTTTGATCCACATGAATGCACCGTGAAGATTGTGCATTTGGCTTTGAAGGGACAGCGACACAGTGCAGCGCTACCCAAACTTGACGTAACTTGTAGCTGCGTACTTTGGGCCTGTGACTTTGTGAATGATCATAATCAACAAATGGAGACAAGTAGTATTTCCTCCTTATTTGTGAAAAAAATGCAATCTGGTGTTGTTTACTGCCAACCGAAGTTCATGTAAAAATTAATACTGAATTTTTAATTTGCGTTAAATACATTTTATGGGATTTAATTTAAGTCCTTGTTTATCGTTCTTCGCGCGCAAGCGGTTACAAGCCATAAGCTGGACTAAGCTGGGACGCGTGTTTCCATGCTGTTTTACGTGTAATTATAGTGTAAACTCTCTCTTCATTGATGGATTTAATGCCTTTTTTGTTAATGAAATTTTGTTATCGTGAAATTTAATTGATACCACAAATTAATTGCGGTACTGATAGTAACAACACATAGGCGGATTTAGGGGGTGGGGGCAGAGGAACCCCCTTGGCTGCCGGCAAAAAGATAAAACAGCAAGAGCGTGAGGAAATATTGAGTTAATATTTAACGCAGACAATTAACATGTGGCGGCTGAGAGGGAGATCAGACCATCGGCGCAAACCTTCTCCCGTTTTCTTTCTTTTAGTCGTCCGTTTGTTTTGTTTTTTAGTGGAAGGTCCAAGTCCAGAAATCCGAGCCCACTATTTTTTAGCCTGGATGCGCGCATGCAATTATATCGTCCTTTGCGCGATTGGGCCGAGACAAAATTGTGGACCCTCCCCTTACGATATCCTAGATCCGCCACTGCAAAGTTCCTGATCATAAATAGTTAATTCCACGTATTTCGGTTTCCCTTTCAAAATATAACTTCAAAAGTGTTCTATTTGTCGACCACTTTAAAAAAGTAAAATTCATTTTTCGGTCATTTACCCAAAACTACAGACACTGTTACTTACATGCACATGTATGAGAAGTCGAGATTGTCTATTTCTCCAATGTATTGCGACGAGATGAATCGCTTCTTTATCACAGAAAAAATTTGTCCGAGATAAATATAGATTATTACATGGCGAAGACGTTATCCCTCGTTATCTAGAGCCCGAGTGGATTTTGGAGAATTATCGCCCGAGGGGCGTTAGCCCCGAGGGTGATAATTCTACAAAATCCACGAGGGCTCTAGATAAGGGGGATAACGACTGAGAACATGTAATAATCTATTTATACCACATACTAAACGAGAAACATTGCAATGAATCGATCTACCTTTCTCGACTCGCCTCGGCTTTGTAACTACTTTCTATGTCAGAGGCCCGGGGTCGGAGGTCGTGACCTTTTAAGAAAAGCCGAGCTATTTTTGTCAAATAATGCTTATACTCAAAACCAATTGGAAATTAAAACAAAATAGAAATGAAGTGAATCTCTAAATTAAGGTTAAGCAACTATTATAGCTTAAAACACGTTTTTTACACGCTAAGCTTCGACCGGGAAATTATCGTCTGCTAAAGTAGGTTACCACTGGTAACTGAATATAATTCTCAAGTCAAAGATCCTGACGAGACGATACCCGCATTCAAACTAGAGATCGGTGATTTATAAGTAAGAGGACATGAGAGAAAAATTTCACCGAATTAAGATATCATTTTTATGGAAATTATGTGTCTTATTTTTCGTTGCGTATAAGTACAGTACAATGTGGTTTGTTGAACGTGCGATTATTGCGCGTGCTCATTTAAGTATTCTATTTTCAATCTTGATGACGTCAGTCGCTGCGTGGTGTAGTGGTAAAGTCGGCGACTAGCAATATTAGGGTCCCGGGTTCGACCCCGTCCTAGGTTTCCCGCCAAATCGATATCTCACTAGTGAGATAACTTTATGGGTTATTACACGGTTGTATTTGCCATTTGACGCTAATGTTGTGGTATAATGCCATGTATTGTATGTTATACACTGTGCAACATGACAGCCGGGTGACCGTAATATTATGATTTGATGCTAAAGTGTTGAACAGCAATTCATTCTAAATCTCTGAGAGTGAATATTGTGTAATGTTGGGTAAACTTAGATGGTTTATCTCTATACATTGATATACATGAATTGTTATTCACGGACTAAGTGGAGCGAAACACTCACGTACAGTGATACACATTTCGACATGTGAACACTGACAACTTTCTTTTGTTATGCTAAAATCACGAATAAAGTAGATCGACGTTAACAAACTGGCCCCAAGGTTTCGCTTAAGCCATGTCAACCATTGTGTCAAACGCAATTGGTCTGGAGCTCTTCAACAACTCTGTCAAAATTGACAAGCATGTTTTTTTTTTTACTTTAACATTTATTGAATGGGAATACTTTGATTAGATGTAGTTCAGTCACCTGATCCTTTTGTTGCGTCTCGTGCAGTGGGCACATGAACCAATACCAATATGCGCGCGGAGCAAAGGGGCACTTGAATCAAGTTTAAGGCGTGGCCAGGCTGCACACGAGTGAGTGTCATCAAAGGCGCGGTATTAATTGAAATTCCGTAGTATTGTACACAGTGCACGAGAGCGACATCGCGCGACTGAATGTTCCGTTTCATAATTCAATCGCACGACGTCACCTACCGTCATCGCGTTGCTTAAGGAATCACAGCGCACAAATTTCGATTTTTCCGCTACGTTTTGTATATTTCCTTTAACATGGAACGTGCATTCTTGGCCGGCCTTGGCATTTTAATATTGGCGGTGGCGCACACATATACAGTACATGTATATCCCTTTAATATCTTGCCGATGTTTGGTTTAATATCCCCAATCTGGCCATTGTGTGCAGTGGCGGATCTAGGATATCACAAGCGGGGGGCCAACATTTTGTCCGGCTGTAAGCATTTGCGCAAACCACGATTGTAGATGAGCATAGCACCGAATGGGGGGAGGTCGGTTTGCCCCCCTCCCGCCCAGTAAATTTTTCTGTCTTTTCCTCCAAAAATCAAGCATTTTCCTTGATTCCTGAAGTGTTATCCAAGGAAAGAAGTCAAAAAGAAAAAACGGAGAACGTGTCAAACAGGAAAAAACTGCATGTACCACAGAGTCGAACTCACGACCTGGAGGATAGCACGCGCGCGCTTTACCACAAAACCACCACGATGCAACTGCTACTCTCATACTAAGAGACCTATTTGTTTATGGTCCATAGCGTTTGCGCGCGAAACCTACTTCTTTTTGTAATGCTTATTACACGTTTTATATTTAGTGCAATCGGTTCTTAACAATTTTTTTGTATTTAAAATAGTCTTCAAATTCCCAAAAGACCAAATCCGTTTTTCGTGTTGGCAATAATGACGGGATTGCTTTGGAAATCGTCTTAAGTTAGTTTGACAAAGAGAGAAGTATGAGTTTCTGAGTGATTCACTAAGGCTTCGATTAAAATTCACATCTTACCAGCAGCTTCTGTTTTTTCATTGTCACTCTGGTTCCATTTTCTTTAAAAATGAAGTACATCTTCTTCATTGCACAGTGGAGCAGACGACGGAAACGGAGTCGTAGTGCGCAGCGCCACTGCCGGTCGCCTGGGATATTGCGGGAGAGCCTATAGGCATAGTTCCGTTACGAATTAGCCGTGTTCCGAATTTGAAACTTTAAATTGGATCTGAGCC
>NMRA01001478.1:0-12991 GCA_002633005.1 Phoronis australis
AACCACTCAAGAAACGCTTCAAAGCTTCTTGGTGTTAGCCAATCTTAAAACTGAGTATTCGAAACTGTTGGTTATACCCATTGTCTACATGGATTTGAACTGCCAGCAAAAGAACTTAGGGCGTGATTAGTGTGGTGATGTTTACGAGCGCCCAAAACGCTCGTTTAAAATTCAACAATGACAAGTAAGCAGCGGCAAGATATGTGCAGTTTTCTTTTTTAAATTGAATTTCCTTAGTATTTGGCAGCCATAAAGCGAAACATCAAACCATTCAAACTCATCAAGACAGTCTTACAATATAATTGCTTTTCGAAATAGCACTTGGATTATCGTTACCATTGGGTTAGGCCAATCCCAGAATTGCGAATTCGAAAATGACGTATGTGACTTAAGTTGCGCGTTCATTCGGCAACAATTCAGGATCCAACAATTGTGACGATATCGGCGGAAAAAAGTACGTGATTTTTCTGGGATCAGGCATAGCGGTGGCACTGCTAAGCTATCGCTCTGCTCACAAGACTTGTCCCCACACACATTAAATGACGTAGAACTTTGTGTAAGTCACTGGTCTTGATTTCAGCGAATACCTGGCAGACAACTACGAGATTTGCCAATTTGTAATGGAAAGGCAAGAACATAATGGAATTGTGTTTCTATAGCTCTAGATCTGGTCGAAGATCTCACAGATGTCCATCTAACGAAGAATCCCCAAAATGAGTTCTGTTTTTCTGTTGTAACTGAACCGATAATTTCCGAACTATAAAATTTATCTCAGCAAAGTATACATTTTCAGTCGGGTAAATGATTTTTTTAAAAAGAATGTTAGAGGAGAGCGGAAAATAATGATCAATTAGTTTTCGGCTAAGCGGTTTGGGACCGACTTGGTTGGTGAGGGGCAACAATAGTTAAGTTCCAAGATTTGAAAGTTCACGTTTTCAGCAACTTCCGTTGAAAAGTACATGTACGTTCTGTTTTCGTTTCAGTGCGTAGTGATTGCCGGTGTCGGAGTGGCAGAACGGGTGAAACATTCTAATAAGTTTCAGTTTAAACGCGGAGAGGTGAGACGGAAGGGGGGAGGGTGGAGGAAAGAGAGAGGGGGAAGGGAATAGTGTGAGAAGGGAAGCTGGGAGAGGAAAAGAGGATGGGGTGAGAGGAAAGAGAAAGGAGGGCAGCTAGGGCTGAGGAGGGAGGCTGTCCGAGCACAAATCAAATGGTGTCATCTTAGATCAATATCAACCTCCTTACTTACGTCACCAGAGCCACGTGTTTTTTGTAGTCAGTAAAAAGCACAGGATTATAATGTAAGGTTTTTTTCACTCTGGTTCAATTTTGCAGGAAAACACTGAATGACGACAATTTGTCATTCCACGGAGGATATGACTATAGATTTAATACTAGTATTCAATCTACGGTATGACTACATCGAGTGGAAACCATCTGCTCGTCCTGATCTCTATCACCGTCACATACTTGAGGGCATGAAGAGCAGATGGTTTCACTAAAATCACATGTTTGCCAATTTTGACCATTTCAAAACCCTCACTTTCAGCAGGGACAACCTCAGTGATTCCCCAAGTAATTCTAAGTGTCACCAACGTTATTAAATATCATGACTTTGTTAAACCGTTAGGTATAAAAATTGATTGTAAACTAAACAATCTTTGCATCAAAGCAGCGAAGTGTGTATCCGCCCTCTTCCGAAAGCACCATTTGTTAGGTACAGACACTAAGTTAAAGATTTGGTACCAATTGATTTCAATTCAGTGCTGGAATTTTGCATGGCTCTTATGTGGTGTTCAAAAGGGCCGGTAAATGGACAACATTCGGTACTGTGAATTAAAATGTGCACCTATTCAATGACCAGCAGTCATCGTACTACAAATTGACGTAATTGAAGTCGGAGTCCACCCGACTTGTCCGTAGAATAAAATGTTTTGGAGTCTGACGTTTTTAAGCATACATAACACAGGTCCGAACCCCTGCGAGTTTTTTCTCAGAATGTGCGGTATGAGATATACTGTAAGCAGGCTCCTCGATCTACGTAGGTGTCTCCAGGTTCGTTACGTCAGATAGTAGACTTAATTAATACCATTAATTACCGAGACGTTTCTCTGTGGAATAAGCTTCATAAAAGTATAAGATCAATCTTGACTGGTTTATCAATACCTTAACAAAACTCAAATTTAAAACTAAGGCTGTGATTGTCCACATTGCTTAAGATGATACTGGCAAGTCTTGTATGTTCATTTCCTCCCTGTACAGTCTAGCAGTCTAGTCTTTTACATAAATTCCTCCAGGCTTTTAATGTCGATCACTAGCACCGGTGTTATTGTTTTTGTTCCTTAAAATGTCACATCGATGTGTAATAAACATTTTACTAGTTACTTACTACACCAGCGCCGTATGCACAATTTAGTTACTGCTGGTTCCAAGGCATACACGTACTAGAAAACAACACACGAGAACCCAAACATTTTCGTAATCGCAATCATACAAACAAAGTACAAATTAAAGCTTTTTATTGCAGCTATATTACGATGACCAAATACGACCAACAGCAACACTAAATTGAAATACAAAAGAATACTTTAGTATGTGACGTTAGTAACTTGTTTGATAAAATGAAAGCAATGAAGAACCAATATCAGCACCTATGCTGAACAGACGATCTTTTTTCATAAGATTCCAAATGTTTCCAACAGTCATTTGCATACTTAACACCTCAAAGAGTGATTAACGTACAGATCTCGAGGTCACTAAGTCACTATGTTCCTTTCACCTGTTTCGCGGGTAGGCTATATGAATAGACAACGAAGTCGCCCGCACAGTAATTTAGGAAAACTGTGAGAAAAAGTCTTTGAAGATCTGATCCACGTCATCCTCTTTGTACCTCTGAACAACAAAGTTTTTTCCGTCGTGTGCACCTGTTACCATAGCAGACAACGTCTTGTTGGTCGGATCGTCAGCGGGAGGCCTAAACAAGCACAAAATCTTCTTGCCCCATCCAACGGCTCTGCCAAGCTCAAACCCGACTCCCATGGACGTACATGTAACTTCGGCAACCACAGCATCGCAAGACTCCAACCACGCCATGTCAGTATCGTATATTTCCTTGTCAGTTTTGACGCTCGGCATGTCTTGGCTCCACGCCGTATCCCCAACGTGCTCCGTGAGGACGGTCCCGTACTCCTTAAGTTTGTTTATGAGTCTGTGATAAAGCTGCGCGTCAGCTCGTCCGCCACGAATGCTACCACAAAAATAAATCTTCATAATTCAGTTTCACGAAAATGTCTCTTTGCAAACTAATAAAGTTAATGTACGATACTTGTACCCTCGCTCGCTGTCGTCCCGCCAGAGGAAATATGGATTATCTCCCTTGAATAACGAAGTATTGATTGACCAATACCAGCGGTTGTTTGTCTGTTAGCTCGGGATCGATTTACTTCCGGATACAGACCGACAGAAACTATGGTGGGTGTGATTGTTCTAAAACTTTCATTTGTAACATTCTAGATCCGTTCCACCTTTTAAATGATTCTATATTGATCATACTGTACATTTAAATGTCTGTTTGTTGGAAAAGTTGCATATATCTTAATTATGAGCGTCCTAGTCCTGTATAAACTGAATGAAAAAAGCACTTCCTCAATTATCGAATTGTCGCTCACTCAGTCTCGACTCGGTCACTGCTGTTGACTTGGTCGACAATCTTCCACTGCTGGGTGCGTTCTGTAATCTCCAAAATCTCAAAACACAAGACCACACAAAATCATGCGAGTGTTCTTTCACTTTTGTGAGTTTGCCTTGGTGCAAAGTTGTCCTCTCGGCGTGGCTGGCAGGTGGGTGATTTTCCCATGCAATAATCCTTATGTTCCATTTAACCATGAGCACGTTGATAGACAATGACCATCGTCTCTAGCTTCTGGCACATGAAGCTCCTATACGAGCTGGAAGCTTTTCGGCAAATTATGCCTCTCGGTAATTGTTTACAATATGACGACATTGACTTACACATATGGTTTTGGTATTGTTCGTTTCCTTGCAACATTATCTTTCCAAAAATAAACAGAATTTTTCCTACCCCGTTCTCTTAGTGTTTTATTGTGAAATTTCTGCTCTCACTATTTCCGGTTACGCTGTAGTAACACTACCATGTTGAATGGAAGGAGCCACCTGGCAGTCAAAAACTGAACTAATCTACCGACTTCTGCAAATCAACGCTTAAGGTCAAATTGACCAAGACCCGTCTATCCCTTGCCCTAGTTATATTCCCAAGGGTTCAAATTCGATCCTATGGTGACCTCGGGTACGCATCTAACTCTGCTGGCAAGAATCCGTAAAAATGCGGAGGTTGTTTTTGACGTCCAAATTGGTGAAAAGGTTATCACTTCAAACAATTTCGTGGAATAATGGTCGAATGGTAACAATTATAAAAAAATTAGAAAAGGTGAAATGCTTCTCCATATTATGTCAGGACAACTTTAGTGGGAATCTCACGTGGGCAAACCATTCAGAATAGATGTTGCTGTTTCATTCATTAACACCGGGTGTCGCTGTAATCTTGAGTTGAGCTAACATGGCTGCGTCAACGGGAAAATATTGCGAACAGAAATTCGACGATAAAATACGGAGAAAACGCGGTAGGGGATACATTCATATATTTTTGGAAAGTTAACGTTGCGCCGAATCGAATGATGCCAAAATCAAGTGTGTAGGTCAATGTTATCATATCGTAAACAATTACCTGCCTCTCACTGGTTAAAACATAAAAGCCACACATTGTCATTGTTATAAATACCTTTTGCACATAGAGGAATAGTTTAGGAGGCCATAGATATCTTTAATTCCTTTCAACTCGAACAAATGCTTCCGTTATCAAACATATTCTTCGAGTTGTCCTTCGTTCACTTCCCCAAAATCGGAAACTGGCCATTTTCAACACTGTGCACGGCAGGTGGTATCACTTCATCGATTTTGGGAACTGAGTGAGGGATAGCTCGAAAAAAAGTTTGATAGTGGGAGTATTTGTTCGAGTTGGAAGGAATTAAAAAGATATCGACGGCCTCCTAAGGTGTCGAAGTAAGTTTTATGTTAAGAGGACCTCAAATTGAGTTGAGTAGACTGAAAATGTGACCTTTGCTTAAATTGCCAGCTTTTTGACCACATCGATTCCTAGCTGTGTTTGCATGTGGCTAGCTATTTGCAAGTATACTTAGGATCTGTGGTTCCTAGAAAAGTGTAATGATTGGTTGAAGACATTGCGATGTTAAATTATGCGAAGATTTGTCATGGCAAGTATTCCACGATTGTGTTGGGTCTATGGTTGGTTCAGAAAAAATCTGACTCTGCGTAGCTCCAGGATGGTGTGCTGTTGTTGCACGCAACCTTCAAGCTGGAACATGGAATTCCTTATTTATAAGTTGGTTATTGGCACGGGTGATTGGTTATGAAAACCGGCAATTTCATTGATGCATACGGTTATGTAGAAAACTTTTGTGATCCAGTTTTCATTGCCTGGTTCTCAAATTCTGGTACCACTGCAAAAGTTTCTATTATTTTTGTGTTCAAAGGGGTTTCAACTGATCATTGTGTGACCAGTATATGGTCTGTGCTGCTTTAATTCTCCATCTTATTTTGTCTTCTCCCACCAGTCGGTGACACTGAAGCCGTACCTAAATGCTGTTCGGCACACACTCACAGCCGCCATGTGCCTGGAGAATTTTTCATCGCAAGTTGTTGAACGGCACAACAAGCCTGAAGTTGAAGTCAGGTACTCGCTTTTTCGTGACTTCTCTTGTGTACATAATTAGGAACTGTGTGAACCCAAAAGGATGAGATACACAGGACGCATTTTTAATGGATTCCCTCCATAACAGAACAGGAGATTTGATTATCTCTTGCAGTGCTTGTCAAGTGTTTTCCTTATCCTACCGGACATGTTACTATTATTTTTGTATTTGAGGAATTTGTTTTTGTCATGTTTGGAATCCAAGCATGGCAAGAAAAACAAAAATGAATTTTATTGAAGATGTAGTGAGCATATTTTCAATTTGATTTCACCTTCAACGAATGTCACAGCCTGTACTGTTTCAATCACTCTTAACACACCTAAATATGTTTTAAATTGCACGAAAACATCAGGAAATGAACACCAGTGGACTCTAAGCTATGCAAAAATACCTTTATTGTGCAAGACCGACCTCATTCACAGGACAGCCGTAGGTTAACGCCAGCTAATTCAAGACACAGAAATGGATCTGTAGCTCTGAAGCACAGTCCTGTGTATCTCTTAATTCAAGGCCCAGAGGCATGGTTACAAACCACTTTCCTACACCCTTAAACTGTGCATGTATACACTGAAAATACCCTTGAGATACCTAAGTGTAATCTCGGATTAAATTGTTACCATGGACATCTCACAAGAGATGAGCAGATGACGGGTATGTAGTATTTTATTCACTGAGGGTGTTAATGTAAGTTCTAGGTCATGAGTCTGAAGTTGGGCTTAGGTGATTGAAGTGTAGAGGCCCAACTGTACATCCAGTCATAAGCAGTGTATTTACCATTTGAAGACAGAATTTCTACTTCTCAATCTTTCTGGGAGTTAGTCTTTTTTTAGAAAGCTTTCACCGTTAACACTTTGAATATCAGTGTCTCAACATTCTTGTGCCACATTGTGCCTTACAAGTTCCATGGCTGCTTAAAAATAGGTTCATGGGGTGCACGTCTTTGGGAAATTCACACGTTAAGCAACTAAAACAGATCCATTCCTCCAGTCCTCACTGCAGTTTTCTGTCGTTCATACATCTTACACATTTTATTTTATGTTAAAATTTAATATTTCTTGTTTCAATGAAAGACTCGGAGTTCATTTTCCTCGTTTCTTGGCAAACTAACACTGAAAGTTTTCTCTGACAACAAATCGTGATCACAAAAAGTAGTCTTCATTGATAAAATCAATTACTTGTATAATTCATGTTAAATTACCTGCTTTTACTGAAAACGTTGACATTGTGTTGTGTACCGCTGTAGTAAAAATTCTTGTTTGGAGCAGTCTCTAAAATGTGGTCTTTGAAATTCAAGCAAAACTTGAATTTTCAGGGACTGCCCCAAACTTGAATTTTCTTAATTCTGAATATTGGGGAACTGTGGATTTTGACGTTCATCATATTTCTCATATTTTGGACTCTGTAACTTGACAGATCATAACATGGCATCGAGGTGATTGGTCATTTGTCATGGATAGTAATTCTAGAATTTTGTGCAATTTGTATTGCCTATAATTTCTAAAATTTGGCTTAAGTTCTGAACTTGAGCATAAAAATTGATTTTTCATTGTCACAAACTTCAAAGTTTTTACCATGCTCTTTATGACATTTTCAACTAAATACGCCGTACTTGGTTTAGATGTTAACTTCTATTAACGTTATCTTTCAGGAGTAGCAAAGAGCTTTTACTGACTCCTGTTATCATCAGTCGAAATGAACGTGAGAGGGTGTTAATCGAAAGTTCAGTCAACTCTGTTCGCATCAGTATAGGTGTTAAACAGGTAATTAAAAGGGATTATTGATCTAAAAGGCAACAATAGCAGTTGAGTAGAGGGCGCCTTAAGAGAAATACCTGGACTGACAAGCTTGATTGCGTTATGTTTCTCCTCGTGATTCCAAATTCCTCATTAAAAAATTGTAGTGTCTAGATTTCCCCACATTTGACGCTGTCACCGAAAATTTCTTAAAAATGTGTTGGTTATTCGGATTCGCGTTACAATGGTTTCCTAGGACTTTGCTGAAACATTGGTTAAAACAAAGTTCGCCAACTATACCTCTATGTAGTACACTATATGTACAACAGGCTTAGAACATATGGAGTGGAACATCATAAAAGAGTGAACATTATAAACCAGACATGTTTGACTTTGAAACCATTGAAATTAGAAACACAATTACAAGGCTTGAGGTATTGTGGGCATCAAATTGCACCAGAAATAGGGACGGAAAGCGGTTACGTCACACCCCTAACAAGTAATCTTAACTGGAAAAACAATATCATAGTGGGCTATTAATTTACGCTTACTAATTAATTTGTTCAACCCAACAATTTCAGCAAAGTATCTAAGTCACCATACAGATTAATCTGTTTGCCTTATGTTTACTAAAACGGTGTTTAACTGGTGATTTTCCGGTTTTCACCTTATGTAATTTGCCAAAGAAAAATGCTAAGGGTGAGAACCAAGATGGTGCAATCTCTGAGACTACCCCAGTATATTCTGACATCACTCTCCATCTGTATTTAGCTTACAATACGGCAGACAAGTGAAATTTCATTTTGTCAAATTTTGCAACAAAAATAAAGATTGCAAAAATTTTAGTGAGTGTTAAGCTTGTTAGTACAGTGAAGGTGTCATGAAACAACAGTGTTTAGCTTGTTAGTACAGTGAAGGTGTCATAAAACAATGTCAGCGTTTAGCTAGTTAGTATTGTATAGGTGTCATAAAACAACAGTGTTTAGCTTGTTAGTACAGTGAAGGTGTCATAAAACAATGTCAGCGTTTAGCTAGTTAGTATTGTATAGGTGTCATAAAACAACAGTGTTTAGCTTGTTAGTACTGTGTAGGTGTCATAAAACAACTGTGTTTAGGTTGTTAGTACTGTGTGTCATAAAATATCAGTGTTTAGCTTGTTAGTATTGTGTGTCATAAAACAATAGTGTTTAGCTTGTTAGCACTGTGTGTCATAAAACATCAGTGTTTAGCTTGTTAGTACTGTGTGTCATAAAATAACAGTGTTTAGATTGTTAGTACTGTGTAGGTGTCATAAAACAACATTTGGTTAATTTGTTCCCAGTACTTGCAGCAAGGTTGTCGGCCATTGAAATTTCGAAAACTGACAACTTTGGCAATTAGTAATGTGCGAAATACCTCAAGCATTGCTGTACACAGTTTGACCTGATGGAGCTGGTAATTTTCCTCGTTCTCACATGATATTTTACATTCCAGGCTGACGAAATAGAAAAGATTTTATGCAAAAAGTTCATGAGGTTCATGATGATGCGAGCCGAGAACTTTGTGATTCTGCGACGAAAACCTGTAGAGGTAAGGAGGAGGGGAAATGTCAGGCAACGTCCAACTAAATCAGTGGTGGATCTAGGATATCACAAGGGGGGGCCAACATTTTGTACAGCTGTAAGCATTTATGCAAACCACGATTGTAGATGCGTATAGCACCGAATGGGGGGAGGTCGGGAGGGGGGTTTGCCCCTGGGCCTTCCCCCTAAATCCGCCTATGTAAATGAAGCATATGTTGTTCATTACTTAAATATGTTAAATATGATTTCTAGCCTTGGGGTGAACTGGAAGGTAGTTCAGTTGCTTGTCACGGTGGGTTTGTTTTGCAAAGGCAGCTTGGCCATCAGGGGAATTACAGGCAATTTATAGTATTAAACAATTTCAATCCAAACTAAGGATGGGAAAGCTGTGGCGTTGCATTAGAAGTGAACTGTTATAGGTAATTAATAACTTGTAGAAATAATGTACTGTTATTGTAAAGAACACTTCACGGCTGATCTCGGGACAGGTGGCCTCATTTTGATTTTTAATTTTCCAATCAGCTAAACAGGTGCAGTTTTAAAGAATTTGTGTCAAAATATTGTTCTTTAATGTATTCATCTGTTGCCAGGGCTACGACATAAGTTTCCTAGTGACCAACTTCCACACAGAGGCCATGTACAAACACAAGCTGGTCGACTTCGTCATCACTTTCATGGAGGAGATTGACAAGGAGTTGAGTGAGATGAAGCTGGCCTTGAATTCACGGGCCCGCATATCGGCGGAGGAGTTCCTGAAGCGTTTCTGATCTAGGTACGGTATGATGGTGGATAAGTAAACACTCAACAGTGACCACACTAGACCAGATCATGTTTAGTGATACCTGTGCTGTGCAAAGCGTGGTAACAGCAAAGCAAAGTTTTCGATATTTCAAACAAAATTCAAGTTTTCGCCTTATTATGTCCCAGGCTGATGAATGGTTACCAACATAGTGAAGCCCAATGCACAGAAAATAGGGTGAAAATCCTACAAGTGTTACTACGACTACATGATATGCGGTGGTTTTCAAAATCGCTTTCGTGATGTTGCAGCTACAACATTTTTGGTTTACCAGAGATGGAGAAGATACGATGAAAATGAGGCTCGTTAACACATGGCACAAACCCATGGTTGTTGATCATGAGAAAATGAGCTGCAGTATGATAACTCGTGTCAAACAGTACATTTGAGAATCACCAGTGATGCTATTATGTGTACTTTTACATAACACTCTTCAACCAACGAAAGCTCGTTTCTAGACAACTACGAATTGACAGTGTTCAGTAATCTTAGCCAATATATTGATGAATACAGCTGTCGGTTCAAAACCAGGGTTATTTTCTGGTATGAAAACAGTGATTTTATTCACTTTGAGCATTGTTCAACATGGCACGGTGCAATCGTTTTGAATGGTTCTCTTTTATTTACAGGCTGCACAGTACAAAGCTTCCAAGGAGGCCAGGTTTATACCCATACATTTTTTCACTCAGTGTACAGTTGAATAATAACGACTACCAGGTGTACAGAGCCGTATTCATTCCACGCTAATTCAGTGCGATCAGACTGAAATCATGAGTGTATTAGAGTTGATTCCTAGATATGCTTCGCCAACGCATTTTGTAGAAGTCCGCAGTGCCAAATAACTAGCACTTGCGTTTGGGCATAGGCGATGCCACTGGGTATCAATTTTTTATGACCAACTAGTTAATTTGAAGCTCTTAAAACTTCTTGCTTTTATGTATAGCCAAATCTTTTACTTCACAAACTGATGCAAACTGTTGTTTATTCTAACACCTGTCCACTTTCGTTCTCAAAAAAGAATTATTACTAATTATTATTAATAACTTGATTGAAGACAATGCGGAGAAGTGACCAGAGCTGTCACTAAGATGACCCACAATTTGCTACATGACGTCACACCACGACAAATACAGTTTCACTTATTTATCCATTTTAGATATAATGCTATTGTTTCATACTACTTGTATTAACTCAGCTATTTCGTGTTAAATAAAAATATCAAAACAATCTTCGCATTTTCTGGTCTATACCTTTTCATTCGCATGTGTTGTTTTCATACTTTAAATTTTCTTTGCTTATTTCTAAAGCCGTTAAGACCAAGTTAGTGTATTAGTCATAATGTCAGTTTTTGGACCATATCATCTAGAAGGGACATTTTTTAAATCAAAATTTATAGTAAAACAGCTATAAACGTATCTTTCATCACAAAAAACAACTTTTGATTAAGACCTCTAGTGAAAATGGTGTCAATTTTTTCCTTAGTCAAAAAGATGGGATATTTGGGCAGATTGATATTGCTATACATGTTGACTTGTCAAGATGGTCCTGCCATCTCATTTCACCAGTTTGCATTCTTACAAAACCAAGCATTTCCCATTTGAGTAAGGAACCAATTTTATAGCAGTAAGTGGTCAAAATCAAAAGTGTGTTTCCATGACAGCACGGGTTTATAGTCGTTTTAAATTTTCACATTCATGTAGAAGCCCAGTGGTATATTTATTTTGTAGTTCAAACCATCGTCAACAAGCATACTCAACAGACAAGATCATAGCAAGGTTTTTAAGAGCCACACAGAATGTTTCTTCAATCAGATGGTAGATCAGCTGCTTGAAAAGGTGGCCTATCGGTCATTACTGATGAGTTTAAGCAATCATTGCAGTTCTTAGCCAACAAAGAAGCATCATTCTCTATTGCAATTGGAAAATGACTGCCAGTGTTTTCAGAGGTTGACCAAACAAAGCCCTACCATTAAATGCATTTCGGGCTTTACATAATGTTCCCACATGCAATGCAAAATATCTTTATTGAGAAATCCTAATTTAACATGTCGTCAACGTCAGCGAAAGGTTTTTGTGGTGCGACTGGCAAATCCGGTTTCTTCAATGTCATTCACATCTCCAGGCTTGAGTAACATGAGGAGGCTCAGCAGGATACGATTTAAGTGCAAATCTCGCGTTTTTCTCTTTCGCGGGTGACGAAAATATCCATTATTTCTAAATGGATAAACCATGTTTCAGTTCCTTACCTCAGTGCTTATCATGACTTAACCTTTTTTCAAAAAATAGAGGATGCCAAATTTAGACTACAGTGAAAGAGCAAATTTCGGACATCATAAAAACTCGGCCCTTCCAGTAATGATTATGTTTTTATGGCATCGTTTTTAAAAGTCTAAAAATGACTGACAAAATTTTCCCTTCTACTTTCTCAGAGTAAGAGGGCAGATCTTCCAGCGACTAAAGATGACAAATGTGACGCTTTAAGAGTTCACACTGTATTTTCCAGACTGGACCAGGAGGCGTATATACCGTCTAATCACACAGAAATGTTGTTTGAGAGTGACATTTCATGGTTGACGATTTCATCGCAAATCTCCAGAAAGTAAAGAATATTTACCGCAGCAATTTTTTACTTCCATGTTGTGCCACCTGCGGTCTTCATCAACCATTAGTACTCAGAACATATTTAGAGACGAGAATGAAATTTACTAAGTTGTTGGTACAAAATATTTCACTCAACTACCGAGTGATAAAATGATTAGGGCTGTTCCAGCAAAATCTGTATGGGAGGGGGGAAGGCACTTTTATTTCGTACCCACCGCCCATATTTTTCATTTATTTCTCCAACCCATGACCCATAATTTTTTAATTATTTTTAATAGGTTAAAATATAAAATCCAACACTTGCAAATAAATTGCCTTCAGGAGGACCTGTTAAGAACTTTGATGATTGACAGACAAGAACTAGTTGTCTTGTCCAATATTGTCAAAAACTAAAGTAGCCTGTGAGCAATACTTTTGGCAGCCACCAGGTGTCTCTGTTCACCATGTGTCTATAATTTCAATGAACATTTTTTCAATTATAAGGATCTATGAATCTCAAACTGTCTCC
>NMRA01001479.1:4324-17942 GCA_002633005.1 Phoronis australis
GAGGGAGAGGGAGAGAGAAAGAGAGAGTATGTGTAGTATTTTCCTATATCCCTGAAATAAAATTTTAATAAATGAAAAGTTTACCTGGTAAAGAACCCAATCCAGTACTTCGTGTTGCATACAGCGTACAGTAAATTTGCCCGCTTTGGCGGACTGTCCCACTTTTTTAATCTGATTCCGTCATCCCGCCACACCATCTAAATGCTCTGCTTTTTCACAAGGCCAAATTGACACATTATCATAGACTATTCTATATTTTCCACGCGACATAGCCATATTTTCCCGCTAGACTTTTTAAAGAATGGGACGTTTAATGTTTTTGCGGCACATGTAATTCCCCATTCAACCATAAAAAAAACAAAACAAAAACGCTGTCGGGCATTTTTGGGTGTTTCATCTCCCGTTTGACACAAAACGCTGTCGTTACGTCTGAATTGTGTGTTGCAGCAAACATTTCACCCGGCTTACATGTACGTGTGGGTTCACGCCCTGAAGGTTGCTTTGTATCCCGAAGTCCGCTTTTGAATCCAGTTTACGTGTTCCGTTTTTCGTTCTTGAATGTTGATCGACAACTATGCAAGGTGTGTTCACAATAACACTGTCTTTTTATGGAAATTGTTTCCTCCAGATTCCACTTTCTTTAGTAATATAACAATTGTAAAACTGTGTCTCAGTGTCTCTTGTTCACGGTAACAAACATTACATGTATCAGGACCGCTAACTTTTACTTTTTGACGAATATACTCTATTTCTAAACTTTTACGGGACGCCCTAAACTGCACCCAATATGATGAGTTATCTCCAGTACATACACCTGTATCAAAGCTACGTGATAAATGTTGGTCCATTTTTTATCCATCAGAAAACCTTTATCTGCAAATTTCGAATAGATAAGGTATTCGGAGTTAGTTGTTTATAGCATTTTTCGTAAATGTCACTGCATCCTGAATTTTTATTGAAGGATGTTATAATTGTATCAAACGTCACCAAAGGTCCAATTATTTGCAATATATTTTAACATATTTTAATACATTACAATTAATTCATTTTGGATGAATGGCTGACTCAATTATCCACAGCAAGTGTGAGGGATCCATATTTTAAAACCTTGGTCTTTGTAGGGTAAAAATCTTTTGAATCATTGAAAATTTTTCTCAAATGGATTAACTAGTTATTTATATAACCTGTCTGATTCATTTTTATGTTGCTCAGTTACTTGCTGTTATTTTTTGCATTTTGTTAACACTCTTCGTTCTTAGAATTAAAACATATTTTAAAACGAGCCAGGTATGCAAGACGATAATTTCTTATGAATTAGATAATTTATCTTTTACCTCTGGTATAATCATCAAGGTCTTTCTAATGATATGACTCTTATGTAATTCACTTGAAAAATGACGCAGTTTCGTCAAGTTTTGATGACTGTAAATTCCAAAACAATTACAAACACCGGAACAAACGAATGCAAATAACTCTCACCCATGCGCAGCGCAACTTCAGAGGCGGCGAGATCGGAGATGGCATTCCAAGCATAGAGTTCTATGGCTTAAGTCATCACTTAGGTATAAATGTTGAACAAGTGAAGTTCCGTGCCGGCACCGGCGCACAAGTTCATCCCTTATAAGATACTAGAACTACGAAAAAAGTAAATTGAAAGCGCAAGGACTTTAAAAAAATGTTATTTTTTGCCCACTGAAAAGAAGCCCGACTTCATCACGCTCTCTTCATTAGGCCCACAGTACACAGAAAGTTATGCGCGTCATGTTTTTCGTCTTGGTTATGTCTATCAGGGTGTCTTTCTCAGAATGGTTGAAGACTGGAAGAAAACCTTTGGCCGTGACCAGTTTGGTGGCATCATGCTGACATACCTACGTGTACCCAAGGTTTTCGATGCTAAGCCTCACGCAACTGCCTTGGATCTAGGATATCACAAGGGGGCCCAACATTTTGTCTGTAAACATTTGCACAAAGCACGATTGTAGATGGGCATAGCACCGAATGGCGGAAAGGCCGGAAAATTGTTCTGTTTTTTCCTCTAAATTCAAGCATTTTCCTTGATTCCTGAAGTATTATCCAAGAACAAAGGCAAAAAAAAACTCGTGTCAAACTTGAAAAACTGCAGTCACCACAGACTCGATCTCACGACCTGGCGGATAGAGTGCGCGTGCTTTACTGCTGTACCACCACGCTTTCACTCGTAATTTGTTTCTAAGAGACTTACTTGTTTATGGTCCACAGCGTTTGCTTGCGACACCTTCTTTTTGTAATGCTTATAACACTTTTTATATTTTGTGCAATCAATTTGTTGTATTTAAAATAGTCTTCAATTGTCCAAAAGACCAAATCCGGTTTTTTGTGTTGGCATTAATGACGCAATTGCTTTGGAAATCGTCTTAAGTTAAGGGTTGACAAAGAGAGAATTATGAGTTTCTGAGTGATTCACTAAGGCTTCGATTAAAATTCACATCTTACCAGCAGCTTCTGTATTTTTTATCGTTACTCAGATTCCATTTTCTTTAAAAAATGAACTATTTTTTTCATTGCACAGTGAAGCAGACGACGGAAACGGAGTCGTATTACGCAGCGCCACTGCGGTCGCCTGAGATATCAAGGGAGAGCCTATACATGTACTTGGTCATAGGTTGGTTACGATTGAGCCGTGTTACGAATTTGACACTTGAAATCGGATCTGACTCCCCCCCCCACACACACTCACTAAACTGCACACATTTAAATCTTGATTCCGACGTATAATGTTAATTACCGGGGTTAATTAATAAACGCTCTTGCTGTTTTTTGCGGCACCCAAGGAAGGGGGGGACTGCCCCCCTAAGTCCACCTATGTGCAATTACTTGTTGTCAGACTGAGAACATGTATCCTCGATCCTCAAAGCAGAATGTGGAACTCTCATCCGATGTTTCTAGTTCTTCGCTGGCCGTGGATAAAGGTCTACCCCAGGCGCTTGTGCTCGGTCTCATCTTGTTCAACGTTTTTATCGCTTTTGATTTTTTGCTACCCAACTCCTTATATTACTGTTGNAGCCAAGGAAGGGGGGGGGGACTGCCCCCCTAAGTCCGCCTATGTACAATTACTTGTTGTCAGACTGAGAACATGTATCCTCGATCCTCAAAGCAGAATGTGGAACTCTCATCCGATGTTTCTAGTTCTTCGCTGGCCGTGGATAAAGGTCTACCCCAGGCGCTTGTGCTCGGTCTCATCTTGTTCAAGGTTTTTATCGCTTTTGATTTTTTGCTACCCAACTCCTTATATTACTGTTGAGGCCTGTGTGAGCCGTATGTGGCTCTTTATCATTCTAGTATCTTGAAAGTAACCAACTATGACTTCCACAAGTACATTTATGGTTTAATTTAAAAAAGAATCTCATATTGCCTAGCTGGTTGCAATTACGTTTTTTTTTCTTACAAATTGTGTATTTTCACAGAGATCGCCGTATTTTCCAAAACATAGATTTTTGACCCGGAACTTAGAAATTATTGTTTGTTCTATAAGTTACAGAAGCGAGTCTGAGACTTTCTTAAAAGATACAATTTCTCCTACTTTCAACAATTTAGAATACAAGGTGAATTTCTTTACTAGTCGAAATATATCACAAAAAGTGAGCGGGTTTTCCGTGGAAACCACAATAAACATGGCGGCAGTTGAGTGAGTTCCTGCAGTGCATGAGGCTCCTGTCACTGACATAGGTGGCCATTTTAGAAGGTGGTGCACCACCAAAAATAAGAAATAAACTAAAAAACATATTAAATTTAGTTAAGTTTGAAAGTTTTTGAAGTTTTATTGGATGAGCATTAATTGGACTAAGTTTCAATTGAACTATCCTGCCTTAAAAATCTGTTTTATGAACTTTTTAACTAAAACAAAGGTGAAAGAATATCCTTACTACCGAGAGCTTGGCATTCAAAAGTCAAATACTCCCTTATATTTCAAAGAATGTTGATGACATTATTTTTGACTTCGGACTCCTCAGGCAAAAGTTTTAAAATAAAATCCCAGATATGTTATAGCCAGTAAACTAAAGAAACAGAATTTTGCAAGTTTCGAGCGAAAAATCACGTCTTTTGTAAATATTTCATTTACCACATAGGCGGATTTAAGGGGGGGGGGGCAGGGGCCAGCCCCCCCCCTTGGCTGCCGCAAAAAATAAAACAGCAAGAGCGTAGGGAAATGTTGAGTTTATTAATTAACCCCGGTAATTAAAATTAAACTGTTGAAACAAGATTTAAATGTATGCAGTTTTAGTGTTTGGGGGAGGGGGCTCAGATCCAATTTTAAGTGTAAAATTCGAAACACGGCGCAATCGTAACTGAACTATGGTTAAGTGTAGGCTCTCCCGCGATATCCCAGGCGACCGGCAGTGGCGCTAGGCACTACGACTCCGTTTCCGTCGTCTGCTCTAATGTGCAATGAAGAAAATTACTTAATTTTTTAAAGAAAATGGAATCTGAGTGATGATGAAAAAACAAAAGCTGCTGGTAAGATGTCAATTTTAATCGGAGCCTTAGTGAATCACGCAGAAACTCATAATTCTCTCTTTGTCAAACCTTAACTTAAGACGATTTCAAAAGCAATCGCGTCATTTTTGCAAACACAAAAACGGATTTGGTCTTTTGGGAAATTGAACACTATTTTAAATACAACAAATTTGTTACGAACTGATTGCACAAAATATAAAACATATAATAAACATTTCCAAAAAGAAGGAGGTTTCGCGCGCAATCGCTGTGGACCATAAACAAGTAGGTCTCTTAGTAACAAATTAGGAGCTAAATCGTGGTAGTGCAGTGGTAAAGCACGCGCTCTTTAATCGCCAGGTCTCGTGCTCGAGTCTGCGGTACTTGCAGTTTTTCCTGTTGGACATTTTTTTCATTTTTTGCATTTTTTCTTGGATAATAAATCGGGAATCAAGGAAAATGCTTGATTTTTAAATCCGAGAATTAAAAACAGGTAGTGACATCATTTTGGCATCGATGTGTGACTTGTAGACTATGTCTAGGCACGACTTTAAGTTGTCTGCCCGAGTGCGGCAACCGTCTACCTCAAGTGTGGGGCCATCTTGGACTCGGTTCAAGTATTAATTTAGTCTAATTTCCTGGGAGCAACCGATTGATCGTCAGAATCGACATTTACTCATCTTCGGAGGACGGCAAAGGTTTACTTTTCGAGCTGGTCTGGCAGTCGTTGATCAGTCAGCTTGGGTATACTAAGCCTATTGTGTTTTGCCGGGATTTTCTATTTGCATATTTTCATTTTTTTGCGAGTTGCGTATGATGTTTCCACTTGATAGGGTATAATTTGTTGGTACCTTCAAAGGAGTTGGCGTGACAATTTTACTTGATGCTGTTTCCAAGAATTTGTATTTGAGGAAGACTAGTCCCCCTGAGGCGGTTAAAGCTAGTTTTCCTGGATTAATAGCCTTTCATGTTGTAAACATAAGATATTGCATACTTGTACACTGCGTGTTATCAATAAACATTTCAAGAGTGTATACTTTGAATTATGTTTACCTTTCCTCTCTCTCCCCATGGCGCCATCAGTGCGCAAAGAGATGGAAACTTGCTTGTGTAGGAATTAGGACATGGGTTTGGAAGGTTATTGTGTTCGATAAAGCGCCATTTTTGATTTTGCGGCGAAGTATACATAAGGTGAGCCCGTCTTGGTAATACGTAGGGGAAATTATCTGTTTACTCAACCTATCACAAGTCAGAAGCTTTTGGTACAAGATTTTTTGGTGTTGGATTATAATTTAACTCCCGACCTGTAGTTCCAAAAGCTGTTTGAGTTTTTAGATTATTCACGATTGTCCTCTTTTTGTCAAACGATGCCTGAGACTATAAGGCTTGTGTAAACTGTCATATTCGTGCATACACTCGCATAACTCTGTGAGCACTTTTTTCATTTTTCCCATTTGTGACCCACACGGTGGGCGCATGTCGACGGCCTGTGTTAATCTTTTCTCTGTGTTTCGAAGTGTCCAGGGGGGAGAGTTCAGTAGCTGCCTCGCGACTAGAAAAATACAGCCAAAATCACGTGTTCTCATTTAAAATACACGACAATATCTCACATAATTTCGCGAAGTTTTGCTTTTCAGCGAGGCCCTAACGTTTCTGAACTCTACCTTGCTTTGAATGCTCACTTCGTACCTACTGTAACTATTCAAGGAAGAGGCCGCATGCTGTTGTTGCTCAGTTGAGTGCAGCGGCTTGAGTTTTATGATTAGCGCTAGCGCTATGACAATCTTGTTAATCAAAGTTTCTATGGAAACGAGGGTTGTGAAATAGTTCAAACAAAGGTAACTCAGGCGAGTTCATTGTGCATTCACTGATATTGCTTGGCGCCGTTGTCAAGTAACGCTCACCAACAAGCACGCTGGTCACTGTTTGCAGATGTGGATCTAAGCATTGGGTACGGGCTTAAGCGCAGTGGTTGAACGGTGTACAATCCTTGAACAATACTTGGAACAGTTTACGGACTACTTATCGACTTTATTCTGATTATAGTTCGAATAGACTTGGGTTGACTTGTTGTAGTTTTGACACAGGTAATGCATTTATATTTATCTCACAGGCGTTTTGTTATGTTTTGCATCCTTGTCACTGAAAATTCCTTTCACTGAAGAGTTTCATTGATTATATCACGAATAATCATCAATACCGTAGGTTCATAACGCTAAACCCTCGTGAGAGACCGCCCCGAGTTGGCTGCTGGAGCAACTCAGGGCGGTCTGGGATCAAGCGGAAAAACCACAGGGTAAATCTGTGGTCGACGAATCTATTCGGTCGA
The DNA here is from genome assembly GCA_002633005.1 of Phoronis australis. Lineage (NCBI taxonomy): Eukaryota > Metazoa > Phoronida > Phoronidae > Phoronis > Phoronis australis. The sequence continues at coordinate 11,127 of NMRA01001479.1, forward strand.
TTACATTTTATTGCCCGTGAAGCCGCTAAGGGCTGCCTGAAGAAATTTGACTCGCGCGTTTGTATTTTCGCCTTTTTCAATGACATGTAAAAGATTCATCATCAAACTCCTCGTAAAATTCTGAAAACAAGCGTTTTTCTCCCACGAAAATCGATGAAGTTTTGGCCGAGATATTTCACTTTCAGTCCAGGCTAGCCCTGCACACTCAGAGAATCGTCACACAAGATTACTACGCGGTAATGCGGTTTCACTGTCAACAAAGGAAGACGTCAAAATTGACTTATAATTGTCATTTTTAAACTATTTGCATGTTAAATTATCAAAATGTAAGTAAAATCGTACTCTATATTTTAACAAGAAAACAGCAATTTCATTTTGGTGAACATGTCTATAAGGACCTAACTCGCGCATGGTGGTGAGTAGTGAGTCCGGCCAACACGTGAGGATGGCTGTGTTGTTGTTTTTGCTCTCAACTCAAAAGTAGCCGTTTCAAAATGGAAGATGGACAGAAAATGCAGGCAGTTGACGAAAACGGCCATTGGAAGGAAGCAATTGAGCGGGGAGTAAATGACAGCGCTGGGAATTCACGTCGGTTTTCCTGGATGGCCGTCTGAGTTTGACCAGCTCGTCGAGCCGTGATTCGTGAGAGGCTGAGCCGATCGACTACGTCGGGCTCGGTACCTGGACCTGGTGAAGAAAAACGTAAGTATTTTTTTGTCATCCCTTATGCTCGCATGATGCTGTTGGCTGTATAGATAAAGTATACCGTGTTTGCGTGGGATTTTGTGTTCATGAAATTACAGACTATGTACATCTACCACATTTAAAGTCAGAGAAACATTGTTACTTAGTGAAAGATAAACGTCTGAGCGAATATACCATGGTGCCTTCAATGTTGTGTTTGTTCTTTGTGAAGTAGATTTACTGTAACAAGTCCGATGTTGTCGGATTGAATTGGTATTCCGAGATTTTCAATGCCAGTGGCAGATCCAGAATTTTTGGAATGGTTTTCGCAAATGAAATAATGTCAAGCCATTGTTTTAAATTTATTAATAAGAGGTGGAGACAGCAATCATCAGCCTTGTCTTTGTCACCTTGTTCTCATTTCTTTACATTTGTTTATGTTTCATTTCCTTGTTTTCTGTACATCCCCCCAACCCCCTTGCTATAGTGCACTCTCTGTTGACTGAATTTGATGACATAATATATTGATAAGCCATTGTATTCTGCAAACCAGTGTACTAGCCTAACCCTTAGTCCTACACACCTGGCCCTATTGTTCACTCTTGACTTTTGCTTACAAAATAATCCAGTCCAGACTACACCCTGATTGCTTAGTTTAATATTTACCAGTGAGTAAATTGTATTTCACTTGTTGAACCTTTTCTTCATGCAGCTCTTGCTTGACAGTGCACATGTACTTTTATCTCCTCTTTTTCGAACCACTCATTAAAGCGTTTTATGGAGTTCGGTTTCTTTTCATGAATATTTTCATCGTTGGTTTCTAATTCGTTCAACTGCTTCCCAAAACATCCATTTCTTCATAATTTTAAAACTCCTGAGTCCTGAGCATTGAGCAACACTCAACAATCCCTCTCAAAAATGTTGCCCTTCCAAACAGTGATGTGACCTTCTGACTACATGAGTGTAAGTTGTGGTACACTAATGCACGTGCACAAGGTCATCATCACCAGAAGTTTTAAAATCACACCACCAAAACTGTGACTGTTTACATTTCAGAGAGCTCGCCATGACAATTTCAAGAAGGTATACCGCTTGACAGTTGCATTTATGTACACGTTGAAGTTTGGAGAGTACAGACTTGATCAGGGCTTGGGATTTCCGTCTTTGAAGAGGAATTCTTTTTTGGTGTCGATTTTCTCTGATTGGATTTCCAGTTTCCTCTTTTTATGATTTTTTCGACTTTATTAAATGTTTAGTTCAGGTAAATTTTACATCCAAAAATGTCTATCACCCAAGCCTATTTTTTGTGTATCATACATCAGCTGGAAATTTCTCCGCTGTTTTTGTCATTGCTCATTCCAAGCTCTGCTTATTTTTCGTGAAGTAACTAGAATGGATTTCATAACATACCAGTTTATTGTACTGAATTCTTCTTGGGTTTATCAACTGTAAACTAACACTAATAGGAGCATAGGATAATAGCCACCTGTCTTAAGTTCCCACAAAAGTAAAGTACAAAATTCCAAACGTAATTTCGAGTTCCGATTCCTGTAAAAAGATCAATGACAGGGCTCAGGTACCAATTCCGGTATTTTTGTCACTTAAGTGTTGTACTGTGTTTGGAAATTTGTTTGAAAAGCTGTTTTTTTCTGCTCAACAGCTTATGACCTTACTGGATTTAAGGGCCCCACCAGAGGATTTATTAGTGTGCCCTCCACTCATTTCCAATGTTCTATGTATATCAAATGCTTTGAGATGCCAGCAGGGTAGTATTCTGCATGCAGCTTTGTTGACCATTGTGGTCAGTGAGAATGTCCTACTCACATGTGTATGAATGCATAGTATGTGCACCTCATTCATGTACCACACCAGTATTGCCTGTGTGGTTATGGAAATGTGTAAGCTGCTTGTGTTGTATGGGCATTGTTGAGCTTGAAATGCTAGTTTTACTCCTATAAAACTAGGGATGTATTTATTGCGACATGTCTCCGTTATTGTTGTTACTAGTTTATTGCTTAACCAGTGTATCTATTTTGAATATTCTTCAAGCCTTGGATGACTGATCTTTTCAGTTTAGGATAGTTATTGTTTGCATCCCAAGAAATGAATTACATACTGTCTTTTTTAGTATTTTTATTCAGTGACTCCTGGTGTGGTTTTGAAAATGGTTGTTTTTTAGGCTGAAATGCAGATTTTTTACCAAGTTCTGCAATGACCCTGTCATTTCCACATGGTTATCTTGAAAAGCAAATTCTTGTATACATATTATTGTCATCTTGTGAGGTGTGCAATTTATTGCGGTTTTCAGTGACTGGTTCCACCAGGGATAGCAGTATTGTGCACCTACCGGTACTTTGCTCAAACCCATGTTTCATATTATTATATTGATAACTTTTCCTCGTGAAGGTAGTGATCTCAGCAGTTATATCACTTATGGTGTTTTGTCAAGTAGTAGAACCTTGTACTGCTATGACACAAATTTTGAAGGTTTCTATGTTGTAGTTAAGTCCCACTTTAAATATTTTGCTCACCATGTGAGTTATTGTTTACATGGAGGGATTCATACTTATGGATGATCTCATCAGGGATTGCATGTAACACTATTTGGGTGTGTATATTTGTTACATGTTCATTGTATAAAGTGTATTGTTTATATTGCAGAGTTTATAATTGTTAGTTAAAAAGATTTCGGTAGGTTATCTCAACAGTGCTTAGTGCATGTTTTGCTCATCCTGTGAAATGTAATATTTATACTGAAGAGTTTATCATCGCTAGTGCCTGTGTCCCTTATTGCTTTTCCCATAGTATGAACAACTAGTCATGTTAACGTTTGAAATTCTCATGTACAATATATATTACACTATTCCGAAATCTTACACTTATTTTCATTGCCCAAGCACTAATCTGAAGAGTGGCCTACTAGTTATGTGGAATGCGCACAATGCATTGTTAAAGCGAGGTGATCGTATGCCGCTGGGTTTTTGTTTTCTTACTCTTTGTGAACGCAGTGCCTGTAATTCGCATTTATTCCTAAGTTTATGCAATCATTTTAAATTACAAAACATGAAACCCTGGGAACCGGTGGGGCAGTTAAATTTTGACATCGACAATATATACGTGTCATTTGAAGTAGTAGCCCGTTGTAGGGTGCCACGACCAAAAATATGGGTACACATCACATGTTTAACCACAAACAACAAGTGAAAGAGTTACTTTTTCAGGTAAGCGACGCGTTGCGCGCTTTGGTTGTTTTTGTCCGTTTTAGGTGGCAAGTGGCGCTTTTTTCTTTGACGATTTCGCTGAGGTACGTTTCAGAAAATCGTACTGTAGGCCTAAGTCATTTTTTCTGTGCCGGTTAATTTAGGTACACAGCAACTGAAAAATGGATAAATCACGTCATTTTAAATCTCCATATCGCTCCGTTATGGCCACTTCGATGGATTTTGTCTCTTTCAAACACTCCACCATGCTCTATTTTTTGAAGTTCGTTAACGAAAACGCGTACCAGAATGTAAGGTTCGTGCCCTCCCCCTCGAGTTTTAGTTGCCAATTTTGACATGAAGATGATGGTGATATTTATGCGTTCCTTGACGAGAATTCCAGCAAGTCAAGTTTTGTCTAATTCATCTTTTCATTCATTTTTATACCGTGTATGGTCGCTGGCAAAATAAGATACCGTCAAGATTTTAGTCTAGATGTTTCCTAACTCGGTTTTTGGCCATAATACTAGTAATAGGAATCTGATTATGAGCGCGCAAGAGAAGACGGAACATATTTGCGACGTTTCGTATACTCAAAGTTAATGAGCCTAAACGTCAGAAAATATTTGTTTTCTCTTTCTTGCTTATAATGATTTTCAAGAGTTTCTGTTATGCAATTTCGGCAAGGTCGTCGCTTTCTCGCCAAACTACCGATTGGATGATCAATTACGCACTTATTTGCTCTCCGTTTTAACGTTGATCATCGTCAATACACCTCCAAAAATTGCACATCGTCTTTGCGCAAACTACATTGAGATTTAAATCTCCCGAAAAAAGTTGACGATCGGATAGTGTTTAAAAGTCTAATTCTAAATTTCTCCAGTTAGTGCACAAATGAAGTAAAAGAAAGTAGTTCTGCTTGTCGCGTCAGCTGTTCGTATCATTATCTCGATTTATGACCCACAACGCGTGACTGGACAAAGCCTTTTCAAATTAGCCGGTGGAGCGTGAGACCCCTGAGGTCCCAATCGAGTCCTCACGACAACTCCGCGTTAACTAAGTTAGTTCTTGTTTCTTCTCCAATTCCAATAGAGGGTGATGGCTGTTGAAGTAATCCATCACCAATTGTACAATTTCCATAGGTAACACAGGCGAGTTTGTGCATAGACAGATTGTACAGCTTCATAAGATCTATCGTTTGCGACTTGAACTTTGGTAAATTTGAAAAGGTTAACCAAGGTAGTTTTTCCTACGTAGACCCCTAGCTTGTTCTTTATTTTATTTCAGTACTGTGAAGATATGTGACCAGACATGGGCAGTGCTGTATCCGTAAGTCACGTGACACAGGGTATGTCATCGGTGTCCACCATCACCAGTGTGAAGAACAAACCTTCTGCCAAGCTCATTCCAATGAGTATGTTATCTCAGTGTGTAACGTTCCCGCAACCTCTTTTGCAGGGTGGCAAACAATGCGCGATTTTTCATTGAAATGAAGTGTCCGAGATAAATAAGCAATCCGCCATCCGAAAGCTGCTCGGGTCTCGGCGGTTTCGCAACTAAAAGATCTTTCCCCGATGGAACGTCAGGTGTCTGAATGTATGTTTCTGTATCCAAGTCTGTTTCCAGTTCCTAACCAAAACAGAAAAAGTCATTTAAAGAAAGATGTCGGCAGAACATGTAAAAATGTCGACATTTTCCACGCACATGCCTTACTCTCGACAACAACTTGTCGAGTATTTACAGGCGTAAGTTGATGTCGTGATTTGTGAAAAGATGCCATCAGTTATCCTAAAGACCTAGTTTGTACTTGAATACCATTGAGTGATTTAGAAACGAGACCGATCCTTGATACCTTAATCTGGCGGAAACGGAAACAGACGTCGAAGTTGCCATTTTGGAGGTGGTCGTTTTCATAGACAAATTTCTTGAATTTTGGGTTGCTAATTCTTGTGCATCAATGTGAACAGAACAGAGAATGGTCATTTTATAATCCATGTATGTTTTTGAACTATTGTGAAGGTCGCACATTACACATTTCGTCAAATTTCTTTGACAACCAACGCTTGCAAAAACTGCAAGCAAAAGCCGTCACTTGTGAATAGCCGGGGTTTGGGACTAACAGTCGTGTTTTAGCTTCTTTGCATACAGCGCCTTACGTAAAGCAAACCTTTCATAAGTCATGTGGCCGATTAAATGGTTTACGTAGCGTGCGCGCCAGACACTTTCGACTACTGGTCACTGCCCAATCTTGGTTGTACTCATTTTTATGCGCCCACATATTTATATGTGGACAGATTATGCCGTCATCTCCGTTCTTCCGTCCGTCCGTCCATCCGTCCGTTCGTCTGTCCCGGTGGCGTCCGTCCGGCGTCCGACGTCCGCTGCTCTATCTCCAAAACCATTTGACAAACGTTAATGAAATTTGGCACTTATGTTCCATTTATGAATGGGACGGCATGAATGAACTTTCGGACGGATACGACAACCGGTGTGTCACTTAGTGGCAATTTTAATATTTTACGCTTGCTTTAGTATCTTCAAAAGTCCTGAACGGATTTTCATGAAATTCGGAATGTAGGCACCTATTAGTGAGATGACGCTATCCTCCAGTTTTCGGATGGATTTGACTTATTTTGCTCCACCTAGTGGCCATTTTTACTGTTTTTTTTTGCGTCTACCCCTCTATCAACCAAACCGCTCAAAGGATGATTGTGAAAATTGGCATGTATGTGCTTAAAATAAAGAGGACAGTTGACGATGATTTTCCGACGTTTTTGACTACTGTGGCGCCTCCTAGTGGCAGTTTTTTTGCGCCTATGGCTGTATCTCCAAAACCGTTTGCAGGATCTTAACTAAATTTAGTAAGTATATTTATATGGTGTTAACAACGGACGACGACGTATTTTGGACTGATCCGACTACCGGTGTGCCC
>NMRA01000148.1:0-160370 GCA_002633005.1 Phoronis australis
TCAAGTCAATAAAAGAGCAGTCCATCAAGAAATCTCGAATAACTCAAGAACAGTCTTAGACTGGAAAACAGCTCCAATACGTTAGAAACCTCTTGATGAGATCTATCTAAAATGACATACTAAATTTCAAAAAGATCCCTCAAAAGACAAACGGCTATGATTTCTCAAAGCCAAAAACCAAAAAATGCCTGCCATAGCACCATCTTGTGTCTCACTTAAACCAGAAACAAATACTATAGGCCTTGAACCATTGACCAGACACGTGTTGTGTTTAAATTTGATGCCTATAAGAAAATGCGACGTGTAGGGTGCCAACGAAGAAACGTAATTTTTGATATAGATACAAATTTCGCCAAGTAATAACCATGCAGCCAACCAAATTGTGTAGGTAGCAGAATAAGGTAGAAATAAATTGAGTTGTAAATACAAGGATAAAAGGAAATGAAGTGTTCTTTACCAAAACAGTAACAGCAGAAAATAAAATGAACTTTTAGTTGGCCAAGTCCACGGGATGGCTACTAACCCACACCCTGCAGCAGCATCGCATTTTTTGCTGTGCCTGTGAAATGAAATGGGCAAATTGTGTAGAAAAGCGCAGAAATTTACACCATAGGAATAGGAGCAGTTTATCGAATAGTATACTGAACACTATAAAAATTCTCTGATAATTTTAAAATAAAATTAACGGCATGCACAGAAGTTGCCTGTTTTCTGCACTGCCAGAAGTATGTCATGCAAGCCTTGTTTGAAGACAATCGCAAACACGCTCAGTAGGTGATTTACAGCGCACACGGTATGTTTCTTCATTTCAAAGCAAAACCTTGCGATCACTACATGTTTTGAGAGAAAAAACCTCTAATTATTTCATTTTCAATACAAGTGGTCTTTCACTGTACGCGTTTTTAGTGTAACATTTGTTACTGAACACAAGCATTTTAAACAAGAGCAACGCAGAGCTTGTAAAGCACCCACAAAGGCACTGCAAACGGTGTGCTTCTAGGGGTATTTATTTGTATCATATAAATGGCCACTAGATGGCGCAAAACAATTTGAATCCATCTGAAAACAGGAACTTGTCATCATTTCTTTAACAGAAAGCTATTTATCAAGTATCATAAAAATCCGTCAAGGACCTTCAGAGAAACAGAGGCAAAGGAAAAAAATGAAATTGCCACTAGGGGGCTATGGGTGCAAAAACATAACTGCCACTAGGAAACAACACAATAGTCGAAGTCGTCGGAAAATCATTGTCAACCGTCCTCTTCACACTAAGAACAATCGAAACAGAAATATGTCAGTTCCCAATTTCAGAAACTGAACGAAAGACTATTCGGAAAGAAATGTTTTTCGCCGGAGTATTTGTTTGAGTTGGAAGAAAAAGACATCAACGGCCTCCTAAGGTGTCCGTTTATACAGAAAGGTACTTATATGAACATGACTTTGATAGTTTAGTCAGTGTGACGTATAATTTGCCGAAAAGGTTCCAACATGTGGCTACATATGCATTAGACAGTACCACCACTGGCCCCAGTAGAGACGGTGGCCATCCCATAGGCCTTCCATACGCCGGAAACTTTTCACCAAATTATGCCTCATACTGATTAAATCATCAAAGTCGTGTTGCACATAGAGGGACACTTTTCACAAATCAAACAAAAACTCCCACAATCAAGCTTTTTTCCAAACAGTTCTTCATTCAATTGCCCAAACCAGCAACTGGCCATTTTCACATTGCTCGCACCAGGGGATGTGACATTATGCCCTCTAGTGCAACCAGCATACAAAGGGGATGTGACATTATGCCCTCTAGTGCAACCAGCANCTTCCATACGCCGGAAACTTTTCACCAAATTATGCCTCATACTGATTAAATCATCAAAGTCGTGTTGCTATAAGTACCTTTTGCACATAGAGGGACACTTTTCACAAATCAAACAAAAACTCCCACAATCAAGCTTTTTTCCAAACAGTTCTTCATTCAATTGCCCAAACCAGCAACTGGCCAATTTCACATTGCTCGTGCCAGGGGATGTGACATTATGCCCTCTAGTGCAAGCAGCATACAAAGGGGATGTGACATTATGCCCTCTAGTGCAACCAGCATACAAAGGGGATGTGACATTATGCCCTCTAGTGCAAGCAGCATACAAAGGGCTAGTTACCAATTTGGGCAACTGAACAAAGAACTGTTTGAAAAGTTTGATTGCGAAAGATGTATTTGTTCGAGCTGGGAAGAATTAAAGACATCAACATCGTGTCCTTCTATGCGTGAAAGGTACTTATAGCAACATGACTTTGATGGTATGATCAGCGTGAGACATAATTCGACGAAAGCTTCCGGCATATGGAGGGCCTATGGGATGGCCACCATCTCTACTGGAGCCACAAGTGTCCTCAGCTGATCGTCCCCAATACACTACATATAAATACTACAAGGTATGACACTCCCGACCAGAAATTCCACGGGTGCTTCACTTCAGCCATCCATATCAAACACAAAACTCAATTAATTTACACAAAACTCAATTAATTTACACAAAACAGGGGTTCAACAAACCATGAGAAATTGTTCTTTCTTATAATACCATTCACAGTGTCCGGCTGTGCGAGGACAGCGAGTTCGCAAGAAATTCGCTGTCAAAGCACAAAAAAGTTCCAAAAAAGCCCAAACACACTTTGCACTGTCAGTTCGAGGTCAAGGACGGTACGGAAATTGCCGGTTTGTCACGTAAAGTCACGATGTCGATAACGCCGTCCATCCATAATTCATCGGTAATTTCCATAGCGCCCTTGACCTCGAAACTGTAAAGTGTGTTTGGGCTTTTTAGGAACATTTTTGTGCTTAGACAGCGAATTTCTTGCGAACTCGTTAGAGCAGGACACTGTGAATGGCATTATAAGAAAGAACAATTTCTCATGGTTTGTTGAACCCGTTTTGTGTAAATTTATTGAGTTACGTGTTTGATATGGACGACGGAATCTAAGCACCTGTGGAATTTCTAGTCCTGAGTGTCATACCTTGTAGTATTATATGTAGTGTATTGGGGACGCAATCAGAAGCTGAGAACGCCTGTAATTGGAGCCAGTTTAGACGGTGGTATTGTCTACACTAGGGTGTGTTGTTGTGGCCTATCGATTTGTGGGCAGAATTGAATTCTTAATTTTGGTAATAAAAAATGTTAGAATTATTTGTTATTGAAATATGTAAATTCCGTTCGAAATTTCTAACTTCATGGAAGAAGTCAGATTCTGCGACATTTTTCATTACCGTGGAAAATCAGGGTTTCTAATAACGGAACGGTGTTGAAAGTTTCGCCGACTTATTGTCGCGATGGCAAGAAATAAAGCTTCCACAAGCCGTATGGTTCCGCAGTTGTCAAACAGGCCTATATACCGGATAAATTCCAAAGTCAAGGACTTGTCTTGATTAAGTTGTGTAAAGTATTAAACTTCTCACTTTTACTACATCTACTAGAGAAAAAAAAATGTTTAGTTTTAGACTATTTGACAAACACGGGGTGCTTGAGATCATTCATCACACTGACCAATCGACCAACAATAATTGGTTAACAGGTTAAACTCGCTATTTCAAGAGTTAATATATGTGCAGCACGAATAAAACCGGCCATGTCGGTTAGTACTATTAGTTCCATCCGGCGAAATACCGACAGTCAGTCGTAAGCCCACAGACGGTCAAAATGTACCAGCGCAGTATGTCAACGTCCTAACTTTTACATCAAAATGGAAACTTCCACGGGATTCAGAATTCTATAGGTGTTACAAAAACACTGATTAAACGGCATACAAACCATCTTCCTGTAATCCATGGCTGCAAAAAGCAGTCACATTTCACAAACTAATGTCACATTGCATTCGCCATCTTTGCTACTGTCGCGCATGCGTAGAATACGGCGAGGAAAACATTTCGTAGCTTTGGGTCTGAACCAATAGAGGTCACTAACGTACAGGTAACCGGTAGTGCAACGGAAATCCTAGCAGTGAAAAAGAGTAGCTCTGGATGAGGAGGTGGTTCCGAGCCCCGTTTCTGGGTGGGATCATTTTCTACTTGAAAATTATAACACATCGATACCTTTCAATCATATTCGAATAAGAACTCTGCCAATATACCATACCAACAATGCAAACTAAACTTTTATAATTCTCCCACCCAACAATTACTGAAGAGCGTATATAGTACGGTTCCCATCATATTAACAGCAAGGGAATACCAAATTCTGTCCTATAAAAACATATTCTCTGCAATTTTGAAAAATTCCAAAATGTCCATTTATTGCCATAATCACAATGAAAAAGTGCTTTATATGTAATCCAGAGTCATCGTCACACCTCTTTCAACCCTACCTCCTGGTCCTGGTCTGTAATCTCGGAACTATTCTTCTTTAATATATTTATTTATTTTGTAGATTTAATAGGAAACCTATTGGTTTACAAGGGATCTGCTTTTCTTGATAGCAGTCATAAACTGAGAATTTCAGTCTCATATATTGTAGAAAAATATTTCCTTGCAATGAAATGTAATTAAGAGACCTCATCTCCTTCCCTCCCTCCCTCACCCCGTCCCTACCTCACATTCCTCCTTCAAAGCCTTTAATCGATCCAGGCATCTGTTCCAATCACCCAACTATAAAAATATCACTGAAAATGACCGACAGACTAAAACTCGCAATACAATGAAAATGGGAATCTCAGTAAAGTACGAAATTGATAGTCGACCACGTGGTACGACACTTTCTAAACCGTATGAATAATTTTCATGACTCATTTCTTACGAACATCACTTTCTCAAAAATATTTTAACACCACTTGTTAAAACTTTTATGTAACACTTAACATATTTCAGGGAGACGCTTCGGTATAATGTTTTCAATATATCATTTTTTGGATTATCAAAGTTTTTGTAATAACTTCTGCTACAGATTTGATTATCCTGTTATTACGAGTCACTCTTAACTACCGTTTCCATTCCCAAGTGTTGTAAGTTTTTTTCTTCCTTTCTTGTCGGCTTGTCAACTAGTGAGGAAGTAAGGTTTTGGCGCTCAAGTGTTATCTGCTTGACTTGGCTGTGTCGGCAGGAAATTAATCTTTCAGAAGTGCAAAACTTATGTTTGTTAACTAAACAGGTGCGATTTGTTAGCTAAATTTGTATTTCAAACTACGTGTTTTCGGAAGAATCGATAAAATTGCATGAAACGGCTGACCCAATTTTCGGCATTCAAGTAGTTGAAATTTGTTTACCTACTACCACCTACCTGTACTTGCGCAAGTCGTACAACGACGAAGAAACTCACAAAGAAAAAGGGAACAATTGCAACAAGCTCAATTTAAATCTAGTCTTAGTGTGTCTTAAAATCTACCAACAAAGGGTTCATTTGAGATTTTTTACCCTCGTTCGCGATATTTCTGCTTTTCACACAAAACAAAAGTATGGCGAAACCACAAAACAAGTTTAAAACTCGTGAATGATCCAATTATTGTGAATTTCAATGAATTCCAAATGCTAAAAAGAAGAATACCTTGAATCGAAAACTTTGAATGTAATTTTTCAAATAATTTTTAGTTTCGTATTACAATATGTTTACAAATCATTCGCGCCTTTTTATTTCCTCGCAACTACGATCAGTTGACTGTATCAAAGTAGTTACATGTACGTTTAAATCTAAAAGTAATAAAAATAAGTAATTTTAACACAGTGTCGAAATATGTTAACTCTCACTAGAGAGCAGTGACAGGTGTGCGTAAATCCATATTTCAAAATTATCAACTTATTTTAATTCCATGAAGCTAGGATCTGTTGACTGTCACAGGGAACAGTGTTTAGATGATAGATATCTATAGTCTATGGTTAGATGATAGATATCTATAGTCTATGGTTGGATGATAGATATCTATAGTCTATGGTTAGATGATAGATATCTATAGTCTATGGTTAGATGATAGATATCTATAGTCTATGGTTAGATGATAGATATCTATAGTTAACGGTTAGACGTATGTCATTTTTAATGTTCTATCGTGGTCTGTGTACTCTTTCTAGGGAGCAGTGACCGGAGTGAATAAATCGCACATATTTTAGAACTTTAACTCGTTTGTTGTCGTGCAAAAACGCCCTATTAATTTAAAAAGTCATTTTTAATGTGCTGCCGAGATCTGTTCACTCTTTTTAGGGAATAGTTACTGGAGCTGCATAAATCACAATTATTTTAAAAATTCTGAGTTTTAAAATGTTTAAAATATTGAATCACAAATATTTTAAAACTTAATCGCTTTCAGTATTGTCGTGGAACTACGACCTGTGGACTCTGTCAAGGGAGTAGTTGCTATAAAACAAGTCAAAAGTCTTCGACACTAAAACCATTCTGGAACACGAATTGGTCGGTGAGTCTTAACTGCAATGAATGATTCTGAAATGTAGCGTACCTACATGTTAAGTAGCTCACACGTATTTATAGCATTTTATGAATGCATTATAAATCTGATCGGCAGCATCAGCATGAATGTGTACAAACAGAAAGATCAGAAAAATTATTGCGGCGGAAGATCTGGAAGAATTGATTGCGAAAGAGGAGTTGTTATTGTTTCTAGACGTGCGAGTTGGTCACATCCAGTAAACAATTCAATTTTAACAGAACCTATCAAATCTATTATCTCGTTAACGGTCATTCATGTCAGGGACTTCATACACAGCACAGTTTTATTGTTACAGTAACTTTTTATTACAGTCATCGAAACATCTTCGCCATGTCCAAGTTCCATGAAGCAGGCACCTCCTTCTCTACTGCAAATTCCCGCCTTCACGCCCACCACGGTGGTGATTCTGAGGAGCAGGGGCGTTCGTTTAATTGATAACCCATCTTCGGTCACAGTTATCACCATATTTTTTCTGAGAAGTAGAGTAATTGCTTTCATACCACAATATTAGCGTCGAATGTCAGATACAACCGTGTAATAACCCATTTAGTTATCTCACTAGTGAGATAACATTATCTCACTAGTGAGATAACATTTTGGCGGGAAACCGAGGACGGTTTTGAACCCGGGCCTCAAGAGTTTCGAGTCGCCGACTTAACCACTACTCCACTCGGCGGCTGACGTCATCGAACGTGAAAATAAAATACTTAAAGGAGAATGCCACCCGATCTAATTAGTCTTTTTACCGCCTTAATCGGTCAATATCCACATCGCCTCTTACGGTCGACCTCACCGTGCCGAGAGGCGTTGCGTTAACTTGTGAGGAAGGTGAGAAACGACGCAGCGACGTCAGTGGTTCGTCTGCAGAGTTAATGCCGCTATATTGGGGTGCATAGCTCCCGCCTTGTCCGAACTATGAAGCTGCGAAGAAAGCCCGAAATGCTTAGGAAGTGGCTCGCGGTAGTGAAGAATGAAAGGTACGCTGTTAATAGCAAGTATAAGGCCGTGAAACATCTCCGTGTCTATGGCCGGTGTCACGTAAAATTTCTTCACCGGCATTTCATCGACAGTGATTTCTCTGACGAATTCAGGCTTACCAAAGAACTATCCATACTTTCCGTCGCCTGTGCATGTTCACGGTATTTCTTGATCAGTGTATTCCGGTTTGAACTGATAGCTTTGAAACCTAACGATCCGACCCGTGAAGTCTTCGTCGCCTGAGCTCTTCACTAAGTCGGGATTGGTGCAGGGCGAGTTGTCATGTAGACGTTTATTATTCTGCGTTCTGTTTCAAAATGAATTTTTCTCATCCTAGCCAATGCTTACATGAAACTGAAACAAACTCTGTCTCATTAGATGCAGTTTGTAATGCCTTGGAGTGCTCGTGAGTGCAAATGTTGAGAAGCCAGCAATGAATAAACCACAGCGTTACCGGCTTTTGATGCTGCCAATAAAGGTAATTGACCGGGCACCGAGGCCGTGTGAGCGCATGCTAATTCAGTGTTTGCTGACAAAAAACTGTTGTGAAACAATTACTGGATTTTATATGCTATGGTTACATGTTAGGGGAATGTTTATATAGATATACAAAATTAATACATTATTCAAATCATTATTACTGTACAACCTTTGCCCTAGCGGTCTGTGGAAGGGGAACCCGACTTCGCGACTCCCGACAAGTAAGTAGATTTTCAGTTTTGTGGATAATTCACATAAATAATTACGTGAACATTATTTCTTTGGCTCACTATTACGTTTCGTGACTGGGGCGGGTTTAGTTTGCAACTCGTGGATTATCGGGCGATAATTCTCCAAAAAATCCACTCGGGCTCTAGATAGCGGGGGATAACGACTTCGCCATAGAATAGTCTATATTTATAATAATAACGATTAACGTTATCCACTCATTGAAAATGTCTTTATTGGTCTACTTTTATTTCAAAGCTACTTTTCGTCATGTTTAGCTGGCTGAAACAAAACGAAAATCGAATCAGACCTTTTAATCTTATAAAAAAGTGTCAACACCACTAGGTTTTGAAGGATGTCTAGTAGATAGTCAAGAAATTGGAATTGTACCATTTCAAAAATATTGAAGATTAATACACATTCGTTTTTCTTTCCATCAACGTAAGCTGTAAAAGTACGTGAATGGAGCAGACGACATCCATTTTATAAGGTAAGTTTCGTAACAACAATGAATGTACAGCACCCGAAAAAGTCTCATCTGGATGTCTGCATGATTAGACTACTCTGTTCTTACAACAACAAACAAGGTAGGCCTGGGCGCAGAATTTGATCCACGAGAACTGAATTTGAACTCCCGGCGTTGTCAGAAGTGCGAGTACAGTTTTGGGACACCCTTTCTGTCGGGTCTCCAGATGGCAACATTTTTGTACCGACCCCTCACGCCCGCAGTAGGTGGGAAGCAAAGCCTGGGGAGGCAGCCATGAGAACTTGAGAAACCGTGTTTCACGGAGAGTGAGAATGAGGTCTAAGGGCCAGCGCAGACGAATAGCTGGGAGGTAGACGATCTGCCTCAAGGGAACGTAGCCGAGTGACAGGTCAGTGCCAAATGAAGGTGTGAAAATACATGGATGAACTAGGCTAGCCGCTGGTTAGCTCAACTATGATTGAGACACAGGTATGACAGTTGCCACGCTTAAAACCAGACGCTTACAAATTATTGGGGGGTACGTGGCCTCCGGCCCCCAGTCTTTCCGCTTGCTGAGGGTACCGCAGTGCACTAAGGTCCGCACCAGCACAACTATTGTTCATAGAAATAAAATGTACGGTAAAATGTGTACCAACAACTACATGAGTACCGCATACGTGAATTAATTTATGGGCCTACATGTACTTTAACAACATTGTCATCATCAATTAAAAGGATGACGGTTAACCAGTCCATAAAAAGCCGGCTACACTAGAAAATTCACGTCGTCAAACTATCACGCTGGTCAACAAACAGTACAGCATTTCAGAGAAAATTTCGAGGTAAAATGTTCTATTTAAGATATAGTTGTTACTTGTTGTATTTGTCATCCGAAACTTTATCTTAACGATCCATCTTTTTCAGACACCCCTTTACTTCACGCTAAACCTTGAGTGCATGTTGTTTATTTTTCACTCTTTGGTGTTTATTTTCGCAGTGTTTACACCACGATTTGCGAGTGGAAACTTCATCGCGCATTCTTGAATTGGCAAAATTAGGAATTTGCGCCAGCTTCATGAGTGGAATGAACTGGCATCAAAGTGCGCCTGTGGTATGATTTTTCAGGAACAACCAGCGGTTACGCTGACATTTGGCGCCGGTGTAAAGTTTCGATGTCCCCTATATAAAGACCTCTTCAAAGCATAATTCTTTGTTACAGTTTGGACGTGGGAATATTCTAGAGAACTACAAGATACGGCTGTTCACTAAATCTCAGTAAATAACTTGTCACAATTCAAAAATCACGAACCACAATTGGGTTTCGAAGAATCGTTTTGCACAACTTCTAAGTATGTCCATAATTTTGTTATACCATAAAAAACTGTGTCTTGTAATTTTGATATCTGTCAGTAATCATCCTTTTTATATTCATTGTTATTATAATTGTTAATATACCTGCATATAATGTCTTCGATTTGAGGGCAGTAGTTGTATCACTTCTCGTATGATGAAATAACAGTTATCTAGCGAGTATGTGTCTGCGCATTGTTACAGTAACTTTTCATCGACATGCATTGAAAACAGTCCACATCCATTGCCATTTCGAAGTCACCTGATCAATCACATCTCTATCTCTTTAACTAGGCGCACTTACAAAATGATTTTATTTCAAGTTTAAGCTGTGAATTTTAAAAAATTTCAGAAAGCTTCAGCCGGTAAAATTATAATGAGTATTTTAAACACTGAAGGTGTACATTCATGAGAAATCAACGGCGCGATTCCTCAGCATCTAGCGCGTAACGGGTGGGACAACTCAATGAATCAAATGTTTGTAATTTTCAGATCAACGAACTTTTGAAACTTGAAACATTTGGTGAGACACTCAGACTTGATTAAGTGATGTTATTATATTCATAGAATGGCTTATACAAAAAATTTTTTGAAAAAGTTGCTATTAGCTAGACAAGTGGAGACACCTATGAGTCTTGTGGAACTTTTGAAACCTTTCATCATAGGATATTGTAGGTCTCGCAGTAATCAACTTTTTATCATTTTTCGATTCTTAGTCTGATAATCTATATTCAAGTTAAATGACAAACTGAATGGCAACAAAAATGATTCTTCTAAGTCAATCAAAGACGATTTTCATTTAATTTACCTTAGTATCGTTATCCTCCATGTTTCAAAGCTAAGTGACGCGTTTTAATTTTATCTATTTCATTGAAGTGTTTTAACAGTCAGGTCCGCCTAGGGGTCGCTGTATGATGTTAATAAACAACTAAACTAAGTTTTATTGTTGTGGTATTTTTATTTATGATATTAACATTAATAGTGGTATAATAGAGAGGGGTCATTATCAGGCTGAGCGATTATTGCCTGAGTACTTGGATGCAAGAATAAAGAGGCTGGAGAGTCAAGGACAAACTCCTTTTTCATTTAATGTTCCTTTAAAATAAAGTTCTAACAACATTGTATGAATCCAAACATTCTAAAATTTGAGGATTTTCTTTTTGGATGGTCAAAACCACAACACGTGTCATTTCCTGTCTAATGTGATAAAACATAAGACTGATTTTCTCTTAGAAATTTGTTTTATTTTATAAACAAGAGCAACGCGGAGAGTTGACATGCGCACAGCGTGAGTAGCGCATATAGCGAAGATACACGGAATGGTCATTATTTCAAACATCCCCATTAAAGGTAGCAATGCCAGTAAATCGTTAGGTGGAAAGAAAGTCAGAAATGCTGACTTCAATAGGGACACACCTGCCACGTTTCATCATGATTCTTCAAGCCGTTTGGAGGATATAAGTAGGCAGACGACAAAGGACAAGCAAGAAGATGTTACTCAGTAAAAACCTTGAAATCTAGTTCCAACGTTCTGTGTTATAAATAACGGAACGTCTGCTTTTTCTCTCACTCGGCAAGGGTGTAATCAAGGGTATCACCTGATCTGCTTTTGATATGTACTGAAATATTTGGACTTATGTGTAGAAAAAAATAGGAATATTAAATGACTTAATGTTGGTAACTTGGAATGAAAGAGTATTCAGCATGCTTTCCTTTGACAGGTCAGAGACATCTCTGAAAAAAGCTTTGGATCTTTTAGATCAATGCTCTAAGTACTTCGGCTTAAAACCCAACTTAGATAAACTTAAACTGAGTATATGTGGGTAAAACGGCTTTAACGAAAATGTTGTGTTGTCACAATCGAATATAAAATTAACAGTGAACCACCATTCCATTTACTGTAATAGGTATAATACTAACTACTGATTTGCTTAATATCGTACATATTAACTGTGCACAGAAGTTTGAAGAAATCGTAAGACTGACTGACGTGTAGTTTAAAAGAAATTTAAGAGTCCTTGCTGAGATTACAGTTATTAATTCAATTTTACTTCATCTTGTTACTAAGATTGCCGTTTATACATACATACATACATACATACATACATACATACATACATACATACATACATATAAAACCTGTTTTTGCGATTCACCTCTGAATCAAGCACAGTAGTATAATTCACTAATCAAAACTGACAACAAGCCATAAATATTCACGAAACAATGGAATGACAAAGGTGACAGGTGTGTCTATGACTTAGCTACCACTTTATTGGTTATGAGTCTTTTTGTAATCGCATTTCATTTGGCTCTATGACCACAACATTTCTAGGGATTCAAAGAGCTTTCAAATTCGTTTTTTCTAAATTTTAAAAGCACATATCTAAGTCTGCGACTGACATATTAATACTATTTTTCACTTCATAATGAAAAATCTGATCTCAACGAGAAAGGAGGACACTGCTTCTATAACTTATTCATTACTAGTCGCAATGCAAGTCCAGTATCCAGGAAAAGTGGAAATAAGAGTTGCAGTTAGACAAGAGTGAAGTTTGGTGAAGCAAAATGTATACAAATAAAATCACTTTTTCGGAGATACAAAACTCCGATGGTTTCAATTTTGTATCAATGGAACAAATTCTCACCCGTTTAAGATCAGAATCTCTCAGTCCCAGTGTTTGTGGTGAAAGTCCGGAATCAGTGTTACATTTGTATGTTATTGTTAATTGCCCTTTTGCAAGCTCGTTTTGAACTAGTGTTGGTAAGTGGTGGCTAAAATATAATGAGAATGTGCTATTACATGAAAAATGGTATAAGGATAAGCAGAAGAGTAACACAAATGTTGAATAGTTGTAATAGTTAAAACGGTTTTAATAAAGAAGACGTGAAAGATCTGATATTTTTAAAGTAGTGATTTTTATCACCATTTTGTGCAAGTTTAATGATTTTAAACCAATTGCTTTTCTGTTACACCTTGGAAAGATTTGTAAATGTGTTATCAAATCTGCTGGCGACTGGCAGTTTAGTAATACATAATCATCTGTTTACAACATCAATAACAATGTTAAAATGCTTCCAATGTCAGTTCCTAACTCCACGACCAGTCTACGCTAATAAATTAAGAAATTTGTCTTAAAGTTGCATTTTAATGTAAAAATATACAGGTGTCTATTAATCACACTAATGTAGACGCTGACCATTGGTAATTTGCACAGTTGACACTTCCCAGGAACGAATTTCATCAACACCGCGGCGTGTTGTTGACGATGGAGAGGGGCGGACTATTGAAATAATTTGGTGCCGACGAGATAAAATGAACAAGGTGGAGGTGAACTATGTTATTGGTGACCAAGGAAATGAAACTGAGTTGCTATGACGACCGGAGAGAGGACGACTGGCTTTGATGTCATATGCGTCCCCAGATATGACCAAAAACGCAGCGACGTATGCCGTTTTGAGGAGTTTCGCGACGTCCAGTTCCGCCACTGGATGCAGTGTTCTCTTTATGGCATAGCAGTGAGAAAAATTAGTGTCAAACGGAAGGCGAATGTACGTCACCAGTGCACTCAAATATTGTTTGGTGTTCATATAATTCTTCCAGTTTTTTATCACTTTTGTTTGGAACTGGTCTATTAAACAATGGTCCCCAATGTCCATGGATCCTAATAAAAATAATTCCAGGCGGTCTGATTCACGTTGTACCAGACGTGCGCAGGCCGCGCATGTGAACCCATTGCGCTGATTATCTGGAACCATTTTTATGTTTTATTAACATACAGTTAAAACCGAGCTGAGGAGCTATAAACCTGACTCAAGGGCTTGGCAATGTGACCCAGTGGGACTCGAACGCACGACTTCGAGTAAAGAAAGCGGCATCTATCATACTAAGCCACACTGCCTCCTCTCCATGGATCCTACACCCGAAGCATTTGTTGATTTAAAAATCATTTGCATAAATGAGACTTGTCAAACTAGATGAACCAGGCACTAACTTCTCCATCGGAAGGGCCGATCTATCATGGTGGATGGATAGTAAAGGGAATCTTGCTAAATGAAAGGGGTGTTGTCCGTGTCAGCATGTGGCAATAAGTGACCGTTTATTCAAAAGAGTCGTTATTTTTAAGTTTTTTTTTCAAGTTGTATAACATTTCTGGGAGTTTACTACCAAACGCTGTGTTTCATCAATAATGTGGCAAAAAGAAACAGGTAGAAAAGTCACGTGGTACATATAACCAACCTTTCGTCAACGCCAGGGACTTTTGATTCAAGCTACTTGCTTCAAAAAACTGGTTTTGACTTGGACCTTGCTCAGTTTAAAATTAATTTCCGGGCTGACATTTCTTTAGTTTGTGTTGACACCAGAGACCGGGATCTAATCGATCTTCTCGAAATCGAAATGGAAATTATTTTTTGTCTTTTTCTATTCTACTTTAGTACACAAATTTACGATAACTCGAGTACATAATGTCTTACGTAGATAAATATCTTATCCTAGTTTGCACTTGTTGACCCTTCCATTAGAAGGCTACAAGTTCAAGTCTGAATTCAAAATTTTGACTTTTTACTCCACTTTTTTAACTCGAATCTAGTGGTCATCAAGTGCCAACTTGTACTAAAAAGTCACACGCATAAAACATGTACTCGGGCACAGAATAAATATAGATTATTTCATGGCAAAGTCGTTATCCGCCGTAATCTAGAGCCCGAGTGGATTTTGGAGAATTATCGCCCAAGGGGCGTTAGCGGCCACGAGGGCGATAATTCTACAAAATCCACAAGGGCTCTAGATAAGGGGAATGACGACCGAGATCATGTAATAATCTATGTATACCACATACTGAACGAGAAACATTGCAATGAATCGATATACCTTTCTCGACTAGCCTTGGCTTTGTAACTACTTTCTATGTCAGAGGTCCGGGATCGGAGGTCATGACCTTTTTAGAAACGCTGAGTTATTTTTGTTAAAATAATGTTTTTAATCAAAACCAATTGAAAATTTAAACAAAATAGAAATAAAGTGAATCTATAAAATAAGTTTTAAGCAACTAGTCTAGCTTACTAAACATTTTATCATGCTAAGCTTCAACTGTGAAACTATCGTCTGTTAAAGTAGGTTACCACTGGTTACTGGGTATATAATGTCCAAGTCGAAGGATCCCGACGACACGTTACCCGCATTCAAACTGGAGATCGATGATTTACAAGTGGGAGACAATGAGAGATAAATTTTACTGAATTAAAATGTTGTTTTTATTGAAATTGTGCGTCTTATTTTTCATAGCTTATAAATGTCGGTATAATGCCGTTCGTTGAACACGCGATTATTGCGCGAGCTCATTTAAGTATTCTATTTTCACGTTCGATGACGTCAGTTGCTGCGTGGTCCAGTGGTTAATTCGATTCTAAATTCTTGCGAAGCGGGTTCGAAACCGGCTTCGATTTCCCACCAAAATGTTATTCAACGCGCGTTGAATAACTAAATGCGTTATTTAGCGGTTGTATTGGCCATGTCAGGCTGATGATGTGGTATAATTGACACGACGTCCCTCGGGCGACAGTTCTCCAAAATCCACTCGGGCTCTAGATTACGGGAGATAACGACCTCGCCATGTAATAATCTATATTTACACAAAAGTAGAAAATGTCAATTGATATAATTTGGAGTTCGATTTCGCGTACAAAGGTTAGACCCCGGACCCTGGGCCTGTTTCATGAAAAGTGATTAAAGTCAGAAATTTGTCTTATGCTCTACCCAAGTATTTCTGAAAAGTTAAATGGTAAAAACAAGAGGTTTTGCCTCATATCGATGTTTCTATATTACACAATATCATCATCAAAGCTTCAGGCGTCAGTGGCCAAGATGTGACAATAAAGGAAATGTATAATTCGTGTGATTGACTGTGATTACCAAACCACACTTTCGGATAGAGGAATTGTTCACGTAAACAGCGAAACATTTTGTGCGAAACCAAAATTAATAGGATACTGAACCCGGAATTTTACTTTTACGCCATCTTAAGTCTTAAATGTAACAAAAAATGCATGCCCTGAAAATTCTCATCAATCCTTTAGATTTAAGTTCGACCACACCTTGCAAAATATGTCAAATTGACAAGCGTTACTAACGCTTCGGCCGAGTTAATAGACGACTGTGACGAGAGGGGGCGCATATCGAACTGTCGAATCCATTTTGTAACTCAGTAAGGTCTGAATTTTAGCTTTCATCTTTCCAGGGAAGTGCTAATTGTTCGTAAGAAAAACTACTTCCGCGGTATTAAAGAGGCCGCGCGTCTCGAACTGTCGAATCCATTTTGTGACTCAGCAAGGTCTGAGTTGTAAGCTAAACAGTGCTTTCATAGTTGTAGGGAAGTTCTAATTACACAACAGCAGGTGGCGGAAACAGTTTTGGGTAACTTCGTCAAAACAGGTTTAGTATACTTTAAGCATTTTTCTCTCTCGGGGGTTTCATGACTGAAGTTATCTCTGGAGGAGAATAAAGTTAACTGACCACTAATCCAGTCTCCTGTTCAGTAACGCTATTTCCTCGCTAAAAAAGAAGTCTTCGCGAGATTACGTGAGATAATGCCATGTTTTTTGAAATGAGAACACGTGCCTTTGGCTAGATTTTAGCTAGGTCCTAGCGCTACTGAACGCACGCCAGGTCTAATAATCGAGCACATGAATCATTAGATAGACAGACGGACACTTTCAGTCACAGAACCTTCCCCACCTCCGTTGGTAGTTGTTCTCATCGCGAAAGATCGAATTTGTTTTGTAGGTTGAATCCGACCCAAGGTTGAACATGAAGAAAGCTTTTGCAATTCTTGTCGTTGCGCTCCTGTTGAATTACACCTGCGCTGGTAAGTAGAAAACAAGCCCCTAGGACAGTCAGGCTGTGCAAATCGAACGTGAACTAGAATGGAAATAGTGTTATCTGTACTATTCACATCTTGCACGCAGCTCGTGGCTCCTTATCGAAAAAATCCACTAGCTCTGTCATGGGCGGCGCAGCACTGCCCCCTATGGTGCGCCGCCTATGTCTGTACGAAAAAAGCATCATGTCCAGTATTCAGTAAGCCTTCTAAACCCATTATCAGTGCACATGTTGGACTCACAATATTCCTTAAAGGAATAGATTTCACTGATTGTTTACACAACGATAAACTCAGAATATCAATTTCTTACATTATTTTGTTCTTGTTTAGCTATTTTTTGTATTTGAGTACCACAATGTTGCCATAGACAACGCGCATAGTTGATATTTGTAATTTGTAATTTAAGTTATGTAGCATTTTATGACCCCTACTCTCAAAATATCTGTAAGGACTCGTCATACTCGAATTTTGCGCGACTGCCCGAACTCGTCATGAGCAACTGTACGGTTTCGCATTGAGTCAGAGGTGTTTTCAACTTATTTTTGTCGTCTAATTATGCATCAATGCCTGCAAAAAGTGGCTCATTCATATACATATAAACCAGTATCTTGATAAATAATGTCAAATGACTCTGCAATCGGGTTCCCGGCCAAAAACTTGCTGTCCCGACTTACTGCACCGACTATATCTCCCAGAAATGACTGAGATTTGTTGGTTTCGATGACGCAAACCACGTAAATTGCCCAGTACTAAACTTCAAAGCTTAGCCGACTTTTGCAACGACATCGAAGTGGAGGAAATATCTAGAATTCAAATAAAAACAGACCGCAAGGTTTGTCGCGAGAATGACTCATTATACCGATTTCCACATTTGGCATGTAGGACCGCTCATCTTCTTGAATTTCCCCACTGCCAGTTCATATCCTTCTTAGGGGGACTAACTCTTCCAATCTCAGTGACAAAATGCCACATATTTTGTATATACATTCTTTCAACTCCAGTCGCAGATGGGGGTGGGGATTTGTTAAAATATTTGTCCCTAATGCACTAATGGCGGAGAAGGTCCTGCCCTAGCCAATCCGATAGGATAAGATAGGATATAAATGGACAACAACAACAAAATTGTTGCAGCTACTAGTAGTACTACTAACCCCAATCATAACAAAGTTAAAGATGCTATGTCTCATTAAATTGTGAATACGCAAATGAAGTACTGGTTTACAAACAACCACGGTGTACCGGCGGAAACCATCCGAAGGTTCACTACTCCAAAGGCTCACCACTCCGAAGGTTCACTACTCCGAAGGTTCGCCTCCTTCGGAAGTTCACTACTTCGAATGTCCACAATTCCGAAACCAGAACTCCGACAGCTCATTGCTCTGATTGTCTACTAGGCCTATATGAGTAGGAACTGACATGAGTAAAGTATTATATTTGTGTCCATTTAGTAACCACTTAAAGGGTGTATGCAAGCGCTGGATATTGTTTACCATCGAACTCAGTTCCAATCGCTGCCAATCTAACTAAAGTCTCATTCTCAGTTAGAGACGACATCTGGGGCACGGGTCTGGGCTGCGGCGACCGACTGCGGTTTTAAATTTAAGAAGATTGGATGAGACTTTCGTGAAGACTGGCAGGGACAGGGTAGCCTGCTACTAACTACATTTAGTTTCGACCCGGCCGTGCGAGTAATTCCGGTGGGCGGTGAGAATGAGGTGCAGCTGCCCTTGCCTTTCCAATCCAACCATGAGATGATGCGATCTTGACATGGATTTGATGAATGTATCGTGGTTGATAATTAAGCGATACACCGACTTCATATTCTTTTAGAACTGCAAGTACATGTACGTACTCACTTTTACGTATTCGAAAGACATGTGGGCAATTTCGCATGCGCATGAAATCCAAACAACGTGATTTATTACCCGGGCGTTGTTTTCGGTATAGTTTCATCTATTAACCGAAATGTCGTTTATTTTTGTACGTAAAACTATAACAATTACACCTGAGTCAGAAAGTTTAGATATTTTCGGAGCAGTGAAATTTCGGAGTAGTGAACCTCCGAAGTAGTGGACCTTCGGAATAGTGAACCTTTGGAATAGTGGGCTGTTCCCATTTCCAACGATGTACGCAATGAGAAACGCGCAAAAATGCAATCACGTGAAAACTTATGTCAAGTCATTATTCAACTAAATATTTCCGTCCGAGTATGTAATAAGGTGTAATCACATGCCGGATTTGAAATTTGGCAGGAGGGAACGCGAGAACGTTCCATTTATGGACCAAATTACATCCGAATTTGAGTCCCGTTCTTTGCGAGCAGCCGTCACGCCATCCTCATTTGTGGTATTACGAATTCCGTCATATCTCAGGAACATAGAACTGAGAGCCATCGTTGCCGTGCATACAAATTTCCCTTCCCAATGATGAAGCTGTGTTTTCGGTAAGGCCCTGAGGGCCTTACCGAAAACTCTAGTGTTGACGCCTTTGTGCAAAATATCAAAGGTCTACCTTTCTAGAAATTCGAACCACCCCCTGCAATGCTGGCTACGGGCCTGCAAATTTCTCAGTTCTCACACTTTCTCATATTCCTGTTTAAGTCTTTGTTGTCCGTCTTTCAAATTTGGTTCATCTTCATAGCCGAACAGGTCAATGTCACCACCAGTTGTAGTTTTCCCGACATTTACCTTCTAGCCGTCAAAGCTCAATTGACACGCACTGGCTTTGGGTGCGACATCAACAAGTTCATGAATAATTCCAGGAGTTATAGACTTATCCACTTTTGACGTAGGCAGTGNCTGGCTTAATGTTTAGCACGGCAAAGTTTATTTTCGATTCTAATGGGACTCCGCCAACTTTCTTTCCGATATGCTTGAACGCTCAGTCTCAAACTTTTTCCGTAGAAAAGACTGTATCCGATCCCCAAAAACTTCACAATGTTGTTCGAGTATCTCATTGTTACGGTGTTGTCGAGGGTAACAATTCTGCCCCGTCTAAAACCAGTAAGAACGATATATTGTCTAAGGGAAACGTAACATCTGCCATCATCCTATTAAACTTGACCCAGGTGTTTGACTTCCCTATTGTTTTCAAAACATCGATCACGCATGGTGTGACATCACATATTTCTTTTGTTGCACCGTATTCTCCTGCTAAATCTGTCTCTGTATCCCTTTCCCACTCTTTTTCGCTCGGTGTATTCTTCATCCTTGCCATCTCGTTCTTCTTTTGACTTCATCGTAAATGGGCTCTTGTGATCAAACTCTTTTCCTCTAATAGACATATTTTGCTTGAACTGGTTTCGCAGTCCTCCTCCAAAACAGTGTTGGGAATGCACCCATATTTTTTACTCTGACTGAAACATTCTAAACCGCTGTTTTCATGCAATGTTAGATATCTAATACTTAGTACTTGATCGCCGTGATCTGGGATGCCATGGCCAATTACTTTAACAAACTGATCTGTGCCAACACAGAAGTAAGAGCACTTGAAGTTGGTTGATTGGAAAATTTTGTAAAATGTTTTTACCACTTTACTTTGTCCAAAATGGTTAATGACAATGGCCTAACACTTCTTACCTGTGTTCTCACTTTAATACGCAATTTGCAAATGCATCCAATCGTTCTCAAGTCACCTATAGTATACTCCTCGAGAACTATTGGTAATTATAAAGTTAAACTGTCTATTCTGCTTAAAATTTGACTAACTCTTAACCAGCTCACTGACGAGTTCGTACAGTTTTCAAAAATCTACTCATGACGAGTCCGTACAGTCGTTTGTGACTGCCTAATTTACAATTTCCATATCTTTGTTAATCAAGCACAATTTTAGCTGAAACTTTTGCAGTACATGCACGTCTTCCTAAAATATTACTTGCAGTATGAAACGTATTAAATCAACAACATAATGCATCACAAGTATGAAATGTATTAAATCAACAACATAATGCATCATTTTATAACAACTTTCTTCGGTATTCCTGATATTTTCACACAACCACGGCTACCGATAGAGTCTCACTGAGCCGTCATTGCTGGTCGTCACTAACGTGAGAAGCTTTCAGCGTATGCCACGACTCTTAAGCTATTAGGCAAACAGTTTCTAATTACATATAGGATCGATTTCTACATTTTTAAGACAATTTTGTTCGACTGGTGTTGTATTCCTACATGGAATTGCTCATGACGACGCCGTACTCCTCATGACCAGTCTAATCCCCACACCGTGAATAAAATATGAAGCGTCTTCTTATGTAGCTGTTGGTTTCGATGTTCTTTCTGGCCGGAAATTGAGTTGTATAAAGGTAAGGAACATTACAAGAACAATTTTGAGAGAGTAAAAGGTCAAAACCGAATTCCGTTTTTTTTATCCAGATATAAACAAAGAAATATTCAGCTTTAATTCGGTAAAGTAAACAAACCAAATTCATGTGTGTTTCACACGTAAGTGGAGCAGGACAGAAAATATTGTCAAAACCACTGGTTTTCCAAGGATATAGACTACATAGTAAAAAACACTGGTTTTCGAAGGATATAGACAACATAGTAAAAAAGTAACAATTATATCATTTCAAAAATACTCAAAATTGTCACACATACGGTTTTTTTCTCACAAAAATGTATGCTGTGAAAATACACGAATGGGACAGATGACATTTATTCCTGTATAGGCCTAAGGTAAGTTTCAAAACATGAATGTTCAAATTTGCAAATTTCTTCGGAAACTATTGGGTAATAGGGTAGCTTCGCAAATTCCATTAGGCGGTGCGTGGTTTGATTTCTGAGGTTTGTAGCGTTGTTACTTAACTTCCCAGAATGAAACTGAATGCATTAATATATGACGTGTTAAAAAATTCTTAAAAATCCACGAAACACTGATAATTTTCTTTATTTTAGCGGCTCAGGAACGGAACGAGATGGACGACAACATGATATCCAGGTAACTTGTTTGTAATCGCGGTGATTCGATACGAGGTATTCGTTTAAATTCCACTCACTTCTTAACTTACTTTGCCTGTCACCCTGGATATAATGAACGCAACCTTGTGTTGCCACTGCCGAAACATGTCTAGTTTTGGGAAAACTTGTGCAACTTACGAACTGCAGCCGAGTTTTCAATACATCCTTCACGGACTTCTCAGTTATGAATCACCATCGCGATGACGATTACGGAAAGTAACGAACATCAACTGCACCCGTTCCAACCGCCGTAACACCATTCAAGAGTCTACTAAATGCAAGCCGTTACATGCTTGCAGCTCATTGTAATATATCACTATAATGCATCAACTATAACGAATGTCTGTAGCTGTTTGTACACTAGTGCGAACAAAGGCTGCTTGGTGCCATTCAGTGAAATCGCGTTATATTGACCCACACCAATACAGGATATCCCAAGCAGACCTCATGCGTATTTCAAAATGTTCATTTTGTGAAAGCTTCTCTAAAAACAGTCATTGTCAAAAACAGCTATAGACGTCTACTGATTTAGAACTACCAACTTTTAAACAATTAGATCTAATTAAATCCAAACTTGGATCGAATGTGTGTTATCTCAGTGTAGCACCGCGATCCATGGTGATGCACGCTCGTGTGCCTTTTAGTTGGACTTAGTTGAGAAATGCATTATAAATGTGAGTGCGAGGGCGAATCAACCTTTTTTCTGTGGCGGGGGATCCCCAAAGATGTCATAAAGAGAATGAAAACTTTCTGCTGCTGGCTAGTATCGTAATCAGGCTCCATGTGTTTGTGTTGACTTGGCGTCTTAAGAAGATTTCTTTGATTCACTAGTTCGATGACCTTTTCGCGGGCTTCTGAAAATTTCGAAATTGTATAGTAAATTTTTTGTTCCGATTTTACATTTTGTCAGATTGTAAACGGCGGAGACCACAACGTCCTGACAAGTGATGGAGAGCAAGTTTGTGCGTAATTCACGCACTTGTTTACTTAAAAACCATTCAGCAAGTTAGGTAACTAGCGATTCCTCACTGTTAAGGACACTAGCGAGCTTTTTCCCTTAGACCCAGACTCCGATATGTACAACCTCTCTTATTGCCGAGGTGCAGTAAGGTGAACTTGAAATATACATTAGTTAAGATTATCACTGGCAGTTCTAGGAAGTCGTAAACGGGGAATGTGGGAATAACGATTTTTGTGTGAAAATATCCGCGTAAGACCTCATAACTGAAACGTCAACCAATGCAAAAATGACGGTGGTTTTTGTTGATCGAGTCAGTTCGGGCGGGGGGGGGGGGCGCTCACTTGGCCCCTCTAAATCCACTTATGATTATACAGATGCCTAAATTTTAAAAATAACGTTGTCTTTTTAGAATGATCTTGACATTTTTTCCTTTCTTCGCAAGTTTAGATCTTCGAACAAGTATCGACAATGTGACTACAATCGGAACATTACGTAAATTGCATACCTGCATGTATTTACATTTTCTGAAAACTATATTATGAAATTAATAAAAGATGAGGTTTCTTACAACTGAGAGCCCAGATAATGTCCCCTGTATAAGGCCATACATTAATTTGCATATCGGAGCACCTTTTTTGACTATAGCTGTGTTCCCCAATGCCATTTTTTACATTCGTCTCTATGTCTTTGGAGTTCCTTGGCGTATTTCCCAGAAACTTGGTAAATAGTTTTGTATAATCGTATTGCCGCGCCTTTAGGCCCATGGGCCTACATGCCAAATAATGTCTTTCTTCATGGCCGTTTTTACCCAAGTGGTTAGCATACTAGCACATTCGCCTAAGTTTCGCGTACAAGCGCAATTTAGCACAGAAGCCCCGTTGGCTTAATAAGCGACGAGGCAATACGGTAACTTCAATGAAGCTGAAATGATTTACTTTCATGTTTCGTGCATCAAAACTTGATGAAACACAAATTCCTTCGATTTTTTTCAGGGCGAGACGATCTTGTAAAGAAGTCGGCCAATCGTGCAGCCAAAATTCGGACTGTTGCAATTATCAACATGCTCAAATAAGATGCAGCTTTCTTGGATACTGCGAAACTTTTAGATATCCAGGTCAAAGATTAATCAGAAGACGCTAATAATGTATGGCGCTATCTCGGGCGAAGCCATGGGTGATCTTAGGTTTTCGCGAGTTTGTTGATTCTACGGAACGGACACCTGAATTGGTTGGGAGACGTTCTCAATTCAGAATATAGGCATTTCATTCTGATTACTTGTTTTTAGCTTGCGTCACATTCTCAACCATTTTACTTAACGTGGCTCTAAACCAGCGTCCCGTACAAAGCTAAGTTTTGACTTACACACTCACCGCTGTAAATCTAGTTCTAGTGACATGTTCAAATTAGACATGAGTCGTGGGTTTGGGAAGAACTAACAGTTCCCTATTGCTTGAGATCACAGTCTGTTCGGTTATTTTTTTCACGGAGTGTCCTTTACATGTGCCCAGCATGGTGTCAAACACTACCGACAGTCAGTCGTTCCAGAGCCCAGAAATCCTTTTTCGTCTGAGTGAAACCGCGTAATATTGACACACACCAATACCGGATTGGAAAATAAAAATAAATTGAAGCAATAGATAATGGACATATACCTTACTAGAAATAGCCTCCTACGTGGGTTACAAGCGACGATACTAAGAGCATCCGTCCGTACGTGAAACACTTGAATAAACACTTTTCCTTAAAAAAACATTTACATGTATATGCGCATAGGCCTAAATACGCACATACACGATGAATCTGTTACGCAAATACAGGTATCAACGGAGGGAATAAATGAAAGCAGACATGGGTGACACGACGTAAAACGTGTTAGATCTCTATTCGGGTTACATAAAATTTGCATAGCAAATGAGTTACATCAAAATATTAGTCGACCAATGACAATATAATTATATTCTTCGATCGTGTGCACCATAGAACTCTAGCCCCGGAACGCCAACTTCGGCACTGAGGTAATCTATGAATTCTATCATTAGAACTTGCGACCCCGAGACTAGCAGCGATAGTTTGCACTGAGAATTTCCGGCTGTCTGCTGGACTGAGTTTTGATCGAGTGTTTTAGTTATCAAATTAACCCTAATTTCATTGCTTCATTTTCATTTTGTCATTATTGTTCATCAAGCAAGACTTTTGAGGTACGGTTCCATACAATCAGCGATTTCTCGGTAAAATTAGTCAACAAACCCGACAATTACACTGGCACCGACCTGTGGCCTTGGGTGGATGCCGGGAATAGTTTGGCCTCTGATATCTTTTCAGGTCCAGCCGCAGAGCCACTTTCTGCCACCAATCAAACTACATGTTTTTCAACAAGACATTTTTGAGTGCTAAAATCGTGTTACAGTATTTTACGCAAAGAAGTGATGTTTGGTTCCTGAGTGTTTGCTTATAATTGCGTAGTTAAGTGTGTGTGTGTGTTGTGTGTGTGTGTGTGTATGTGTGTGTGTGTGCGTGCGTGCGTGTATCTGTATTTGAAGCAACGTGTGATTGTATTAGTACCCCGATATTACATATATTTACAAAGGTTTTCGAGCAGTATCAACATCATAAAAAGGCAATGTTAGGCGAAACTTTTTGTTTTAAGAAAATTATGCAGTTATGCAGTAATATCCCTTAAAATGTTCTGGGATTGTGGAGACCCACAGTTCTTTACTTTTTGACCTGGCTCAATAACTTTTACTGAAAGCTGGGGAGTTTATATAGCAGTTTAAGCGTAACCAATACTTTACTTAAAAAGTTACGTTATATTAGTTTGTGAAAAATGTATATTTCTTACAAACACGGATAGGCCACGCCTACAATAGTTACTGTGGTGATGTTCCACACCCGCAAATCCCAATATGGCGGTGGTCTTTTGCGAGGGTACTACAGCAACGGATTTCGCCATGATGTATTTTTCATCGTATTTCACTTAAATAGTTGTCGTATAGAACATCATTATCAGAACGATACCAACCCTTTGAACTTGTGATTCACAAATTACGTCAACCTATTGAAACGTCAGCTTTATACGAATGTCTGGCTGATTCAAGCAGATCGCGTTTGCTCTTATGTTTGGCCAGGTGTTCTGGTAGGCTATTCCGCACCACATGTGATTGTAGGGAAAACTATTGAACGCACCTAGCGTCACCCTGTGACGAGTCAGAACCCTTTGCCGTTTAAGAACACTTTAGCACTTCATATGATAAGTCATTCATCGCGTTGAATAACAAATTCAACGCGTTGATTAAGCAATAGTACGCGTTGTTTAAGTGAAAATACGCGTTGAATAAGAGCAGAACGATGATCATTTAAGAAATAATTCAGCGCGTCAAATAATTAATTCAGCACGTTGATTGAACAAAATTGCGCGCATTTTATGTCGAGTAGAGTCCGCGGGTTTGTACACCATTTAGAATTCTTTTTGTGATATACATGTTAACAGACAGTATTATATTTTGAGGAAACAGGTCGACGTGGACGAGACCACTATTGCAAGGCTCCTTGCAACTAAAGATGGAGACCCTCCATCACTGTCTATTACATGCGCGCACCCAGCCTCCAATATGGGGGGGGGGCTCGAATTCCTTACGTTGTGGACCTTTTGGTAACAAAAATGCGGGTGGACTAAAAAATTGCGTGTTTGCGCTTGTTTAGTGGACTTTTGGTGGACTTTTGTTTCATTTTCACGGACTTTTTGTGTCTCAGAGGCGGACCATTTTGCCCATTTCGCCAAATGGGGGGGGGGCTCGTTTGAGCCCTCCGAGCCCCCCTCCCCTGGGTGCGCGCATGTATTATTGCTACATATAATGAATTCCAAAAAAGGGCCGTTCTGGGTTACACGACGAGAAAACTCTCCCATGTCCAGAAGATAAGAAAGCGCGTGACTTTATATTGGAAATTAGTCACGTGCTTTTTCGCAGATCATGTCCGAATCTGGTGAATGGCCGTGGAAATATTCCCAATTTCCTCCGTTCAAAATTACAGGAATTGAAAGGATGTCTTCAAGAAAGGGAAAAATGTTAAGCTCAAAATTAACCCGAGGAACTTGTTTTACCCAATCGCTTCGCAATTTCTTGTTTCTCATTGAGGTTGGGAAGGCGAAGAACTTAATTAACATCACACAGCCCGGTCCACCACACGTGTATTTGTCCAGTTACCAAACGTTGGAGTTGCAGTACACAGCACAACAGTAAAACTTTGTTGGCATTGGAAGGACGAATAGAGTAATGCCGCCAAGAGAAACTTGTAAACAAGCAGACAAACAACATTTTGCTCTGGATATTCATTATCCCGCCATGTATAGCGGCCAACCTCTCCGCGGACTTATACAGAAACTTGTGCTGAAAGAGCCCTTCACAAAGACCAATGGGACGAAATTTGTTACTTTCAGAGCAAAACTTAGGCAAACTTCTGGAAATAACAGTCATAATAATCAAAAGGCATATGTTTTCTAACTTGGATAGTCAGTACTGAAGTTCTGAATAGCTGAGACGCAAGATTCCAAAGATATATCTTTTTTCTTTGTAACTTTTGTTTGATCCAAGATGTTTGTATTGGCGAACCAGTTTAACCATGACTGTACTAATGTTTTTTATGAAGTAGATCAACATCCACAAAGAGTATTTCATTTTGAAGCAGTTATAAAGCCGTGATGACTGTCGAAAAAAATACTTTTGATTCAGTGGATTCGGGAAGAATTGAAAATAGGCTTTTAAAACACGCGGGTAGACTTTAGCAACCGCACAACAGTATGGCTGAGAGCTGAATTACCTTTGGCAGAATGTCACATGACGTTGTAGCAGCACCAAACGCTAACTTATTATATGTATTAACACTTCAGCAGCGTAAAAAATGTTGCAAGTCTTATAAACGCGTTCCACTCATGTTGATATTTCAAACGTCTTAACGCGTTAATAAAGATAAGGTTATTAACACAAAACACTTAATTCTTTTATGCAAACGCTTAAACGCGTTAAAAAAAGTGTTGCAGAAAAGTGTTAAAAGAGTGTTGAATTTTGTTGTAGAGCGTTTGGTTATTACTTTAATAACAATTCCATCTTACAACACATTCACTCAATAGGCGTAGGCATATCTGTTCAGACTATAGGGCACCTGAATGCGTCAGCGTAGTTACACACACAAACACCGGGTCTGGCGTCGAATCGCAGGTTAGCTGGGCACTCATGCGTTTCCTTGACGAATCCGTGGACGAGGTCTTTCTGTTGGAAGCCGCCGCAAGGGATCCCATTGTAGTAAATTGGCTCATAATGGTTACCGTTCTCTGTACAGCTGGGAGCTAAAAGAATTAAACAAAACGTAATTTGTTGTTTAGGAGAGTGGGACCATTGCTTATGAGGCTGGTAACACTGATCATATCTCCGAAACAAGCACCATCTAGCATCTGGCATCTTTATCGAAAAACTTGCTCAAAGACATTGCAACCATAGGTTCTGTTAAGGTCTTTCTCGCAACTTTGGGAACACAGTAATAACTCCGGGCGTTCTTTTCCATGTAATGGGTAGGGATGGAGGGTGAAAGGTTACCCCTGGATACGTAAAATACAGATCAACGCAACTAATCGAGAAAAATAGGTGCTTGAGGCTACACGACGTAATAAAATGCTGACCTAGACAATACGACCCTCCCGGTCACTGTCACTTCCACCTACACCTAGACAATACCACCCTCCTCGGTCACTGTCACTTCCACCTACACCACTGTACTAAATTCGTTTACCCACCCGAGACCGAAGATACATTAAAACGTGTCAGATACCTACAGAAATGTAATGTAATACAGCAAAAGGCTCTCTCATGATAATACCTGAGAGATAACCCCTGGGGTATAAAAACGCACTGCGTGGGTATTTGTGACAATGTAGTTGCCAACTCGATACGATTAAGTTAAATGGGCATTTCTGCAGAAAACCTGGTGTTGCTCACGAGCTGCAACAATTTAACAAACCACGCTGACTTTCTAATAGAGTAGACTTATGCGAATTCTGCTTTTGGGAATTTCGTTTTACAAGCAATTTGAAAGCGATGTCAAAGTATGATTTTGATGCCCGAAACTCTAACTGGCTTGAACAACTGTCATACGACTCAATTCTTACCACTTTTTATTGTCACGCATTGTGCATTTCTAGCGCGGACGCAGACACAAACTCTGGTATCGAACAGCATACCCCCGGGACAATTTTGCTTTTGCCATGAGCTGTTCGCTAGAAGCATGCTTTTCTGCAGGAAAGCTCCACACGCCACTCCGCCGGCAGACGTAGTGGGCTGGTACAAATTATTACGTTGTTGGCAGGAGGGATCTGCAAGAGAAATTGTTAAAATATTTTGAGTGTGATATAAACAATAAATTTATCTAAGACCTTATTTACAAGTTTGCACATTAATTTTACCTAATTATCTACAAAACTTTATATTTAACTAGGTAAAATTATATTGTTATCTGAAAGTACAAGCCTTGTAGAATTTGATTTTTAACTTTTCACCAGTACGGCATTAACTAGGTTACGTGGTCATGTTTTTGTAGTGAAATAAAGCAAAAACGAAAGGTACTTTGAGAACAAAACAACGGTACCAGTAACGTGATCTTTAAATTTACTTATAATGTTAAATGGAGTCTCAAAATCGCTGTAATTTGATTTAAAGATTGAAAATGAGATCTGTAACTCCGTTACAGTTTTCTAAAATATAGTTCGTTTTCGGTTTATGCAACTTCATGAAAATCATGAAAGTTCTATTTTTGATAGCCACTCGTGCAAAGCGGAATATTTTAAAGACAATCCCTCCAAGCCGTTTGCACAACAGCGCATGAAGCATAGTACCTGTAAGTCTCATATAGATGAATCCGATCAGCCAATTCTGAGACATGATGTTCCGAAATTAGCCAAATTTATACATATTTCCTAGTTGTCCTGCACAATATTAAAACTGTCATCAACTTGGCTTCCACCAAAATGACTTTTCATTTAGACCACTCACAAGTTCAAAACTCGTCTTAACTTTTTCCATACTCAAATCAGATGTCATTTCAGGGCTTACAAAGAAGTGGAAGGCTTATGAAGTTGGCGTGCTACTGTGGCTGTAAATATTAACTTAAGAAAAGTATACATTTCCTAAAAGTAGAAAGGGTTTGAATTTTATGTTTGACTTTTTACCGATCTGTCATTAACTGGATTAAGTGACCATGTCTTTTCATCAAATTTAGCAAAAAAAGAAACGTGCATTTATAACAACGGCATCAATAACTTGAACAAATTTCCTTTTTGTTATAAATGTTCAAAATGAAATCATAAAAAACGCTGTTAAAGCTTTTATCATTTTGTTTTTCATTTTTCCACCGAAACCCTATTTTTGATAGTCCCTCTTGAAAAAAATGGATCGCATGTAAAACAATTCCGAACATTACATAAAGCATAATATCAGAAAGTTTCATTTGGCTAGGATCAGACATTTCTGAGATGTGATGTTCCGAAGTTAGCCAAATTCAGAATTTTTCTAGGGTGTTGCATGTACATGACAAATAAAAAATGCTTGAAATTACCACAGAACATAATACAGACGTCTATTTCGACGCGAACACAAAATTTGAGCTATAAGATGAAAAGAAATCTTTTGAAAATTACTTACGATAAACAGCGTTAACCAAGGAAGCGGCACATAGGACCGCGGCGATGACGTAAACCTTCATAGTAATAACGAGTGACTTCTACAATAACTGAAACCATTGCATAACTTATTTTGATAGTGTACGTAATGAAATCACAAACGCAAATCAGTAATCAGCAACAGAAAATGTCCAATAATATTGCCAATTAAAAGTGTGTCGCTGAAATGGCATTCAAAAACCGTCAAATGTAAGAACACGTTACGGTGCTAACACCAGAAAATTATTTAAGAGATCTCAACAAAAGCGACCGGACAGCTAGTTGGTTACGTAATATGCTGTGACAAAACATTTATGTTATCCTATTTTTCGAATGCTAGAAATAAACAAATCTTCATTATGAGTGGTTTTACTTCATAAGACCGGCTAAAGTCGAGGAGGTGCTGGTAATAAAGCAATACACACTTAGTTTATTTTTTGAGAAATTTAACAACTGATACAATTAGGTTGTCTACTTTTTGTTTGATAAGCAGACGAAGAGTTGCTGTTTATCTCGTAGAAGAAATTAAGTTTTGCTGCCCATATAATTCTTACCTGTGCTGTGATGTGAAAAGAAACTGCTGTAACAAGAGTTTTCTGGATTTAAAGTGAAGCTTATCGTCACCTGGATTTTCCCATTTAGGTCACGGCGAGGATTGGTCAAGTTTTGTTGATAGCGGAATGACGTCATGAGGAAACACTGTGTTCCATGTGTTATTTCGCCAAGCTTACTTATTGAGCCATATCAAGATGTACATTTCACCCTGAAAAATGGATTAGGCCTTTTACTCTGATGAAACCGGTCACGACGTAATATGTATACTTATTTGAAAGGACACCGCGCTTTTGAAGCCATAAATTCACAATTTTACCATGACACCTATGGTCAATAATTACAGTCGCGTGTGGTGCAAAAACATTTTCTAAATTTCATTTCCAAAATATATAATGTTTATTTTCTAAATTCATTTTCAATTTCAGTCCCCAACTGTCTATTCTCCTTTCTCATAACTCATATTGTTTAACATACACTTACGGCATTGGACCAGCTTTAATTAGTTTGCGCCAGTATCTAACAATTTTTTCATACCTTTCAAATCTTAAACTGGCTGGTGTACACTGTTTCATTCCCGGAACATGTTTAAAGAATTTATTCTGCGCTACTTCAATGTCCTTGGCCTCAAGGAGGCCACAAATTTCACTTAAATGACTTATACGGGAGATCTGCTGACCAAAAATGTCTTTAAGGTTTTTGGTTTTATCTCTAAAGAGGCCTGGAACGCGAAAAACAGGCTAAATTGCATTTTCAAAGTAGTTCTCTGCCACTGAAACAGAATTCAACCTGCTTAACAGGTATTTTTGTTCACAAAGATTTTGAATTTCTGTTGATGTCAAAGCATTTTCTTTTAGTTTCAAATTTCAAAAAAAAGAATGATCTGTCAACTGCTTGTCCCTTCTTCGATTTTTCTCCTACGAGGCAAAGCACGTCTCCTTATTTGGTATGACAGGACAGAGACGTAGCACATTTCCCTTATATTGAAAATGTGACCTTTGACCTTTGATGTAAACAAAACTGGCGACTTCAAACAGCAGCCAGTCCGACAAGAGGCAATTGATGTAAGTTCGAACTGTTTAAAATTAGTTACAACGGTATCGTAGTATTCAAATATACTAAAATGCACTTTAATGGAATTATTTTTGGAAAATTGCTTGCTTCACTGGCTTCCCTCATGCTGCGCTGTCGATCTCAGATTCGGAGTGCGATCACACATCATAATCTGCCGTTAGTATCCAGATAGTCATCCAGTTGTTTGTCGAATGCCTTTGAGTGGAAGGGAGATTAGAAATTCTGTGGTGACTACAGAGTTTTTCCTTCGCGCGTATTTCAAAAATCGCGATTTTCTATTTTTCTGGAAATTCCCTCACAAGGGAAAGTGAATAACTCTGTAGTACACGTTGCGAGGTGGTACTTTTGTCTGGAATTGTTTAAAAATATATTTTTGACGAGCTTTCGCGTTCAATGCCTCGTTGACGGTGCCAACGCCTAATACATAATTACTGCCTTTGAGTATTGGTTTGCTAATCTTTTCTGTGTCTTAAACCAAGAGTCACCAGTTGAAAAATTAACACCAAGGTATTTACAAGCTGAGATGACTTCGTAATAATATTTTTTTATTCCTTACCGGAGTTACTTGGGGTTCGTCAACCCTAAAATTGCAGATTCGAATACGACGCATCTAGCCAGCCTGTGTTATACGTTTCCGGGTCATTCGGTAATAATTCAAGATGAGTTGAGCATGGTACTGGTTTTAAAATCCAAAAAGATTCGTTTTAAAATCCAACATTGGAAGCTAAACAGCGGTGAAATGCAGCTTTAAAACTTCGCTATTACTGAATAGGGATGTAGCCATGTATTAGCACATCAGCCTAGAAATAGTTTCGACAATTATCTCAGTAACTACCGGTCATGCGTGTATTCTCCGAGACCTAGTGCTTTTACTAAAACGAGTTTTAGTTGTTTTTGAGAAACAATTGTGTGGAGCATAAGATCAAGCTGAGTCACTTTTCATAAAACACTTCCCTGGCCTACTTCTAGACACGCGATCTATAAAAACCGAATTGAATAGAATATTGATTTAATCAAGAAATATTAGATACTTAAGGACATGTAATAAGGTTTTATTTGAAAAAAATACAAACCAGTTCGTCGTAGAAAATGCGCTGCTCAGAAAGACTTGGGGAGTGTAAAGTTACGCAATATTTTGCAACTTACTCA
Source organism: Phoronis australis (assembly GCA_002633005.1). Taxonomy (NCBI): domain Eukaryota; kingdom Metazoa; phylum Phoronida; family Phoronidae; genus Phoronis; species Phoronis australis. The sequence continues at coordinate 33,209 of NMRA01000148.1, forward strand.
AGTTAAAGCAGGTGGTTGTACGCCCAAATGTTATTATTTTTGTATCATAAACACTGGCGTGGTCAATAGGAGGGCACAATAGTGTCATGGCCTAATACTTCAACACGCCTGTCCTGGACCACTCTCATTCAAAGGTATTTTACCCCCCACAATGCAGCACGCGTGAAGCACTTGTCCTGCATCTTCACATGTAAATGTTTACTAGTCGCCATCTCATATTTCAATTGTTATGTAATTCATCAGTGCATAATACCGAGAAAAAGTTTCAGTTCTTTCGAATTTTGAGTTTCAACGCTGACGCCAAGAAATTGGCAAAAAGCAAATATCAGAGCCGCTGGATGTACTTCCTGATTTACTAAATTAATGACGTTTTTTTTTTGAAAAGTCGTTCACTCGTGATTTTTACCGCTGCGAAAGAAGAGAGTTCAGTCGAAGACGGTCCTGTATTACCCCCCTCTCCTTTTCATTGCAAAGTGCCCCCAGGTCGCCACTCCTCCCTCTAGTCAAGGAACAATTTCACGTTTGGTCCCCTATTGAGTAGTCCGCCAGGGATGATAAACACGTTGCTTTCGATACAAAAAAGCAGCCCGTGTTAAAAATTTCAGTTTGTAGTGTTTAACTAATAATACCAATCGCAAACATTTTTTTAAGTCTGGTCTGCACGCCACCTGCTGGCCACACCACGTGTCCGAAAAGATTTCTGACCCGACCGAACTCGAACCCGAGACCTTCTGCTAACCGCCTCCCGTTTAGTAACGCTAGGACCTCGCTAAAAAGCAAGACTTCGCGAGATTACGTGAGATATTGCCGTGCATTGTAAATAGGAACACGTGACTTTGACTAGGTTTTAGCTAGGTCCTAGCGTAGGTCCTAGCGTCTACTGAACGCACGCCCGGTTTAACAGTTACACATTCTTATAACAGCAATTATAGCACTCGTGAGTGCCTTGCGGGGCTTCACAGAGTAGACTAGGGACCTGTTTCTAGAAGAGACTTTTGACTTTTGTCTTTCGGCTACTGAAAATCAGTTTACGGATGGCTTAGCTTATTTCATGAAAGTCAGACTAAGGCCGAAGGTGAGAAAATATGTCTACAAATCGAAGTCTCGAGACAAAAATCAATTTTTGGCTATTCGTGGTCAATTTCTGACTTTGATAAAGTCATACGACATAAACCAACAAACTTCTCGAGAAACAGGTCCCACAGCTGCGTTGACCCAAGGCAATCGTAAGGGAAGCTATTACGATAACGTGCTTCGCTTGTTATTAATGCATGATTGCGATTTCTCTCGAAGACTAGCGTGATTTTGCGTTTTTGAAGGTTTCTTGCGTTTACGGCATGCAGGCCAGCTCCGTATCCCTGTGTATATATTCTGCGATTTCACACCACCAGGTGACGCAGTTTGCGAAACATAAAACTTCTCTAGTTGTTAGTCAAGTGTTTGCTGCGGAAAGACGTTTGCTTTTTTGACAATGGATGCAACACTATTGTAGATCCTCGCTATTTATAAAACAAATTTCAATCAAAATATCCAAAACTATGCAAGTACCATCTTGATGTAAACATGTTACCTTTTGGCTTAAGGCGGTTTTGGTCAGTGCATATTTTGACTTACTGTGAAAGATGTTTTAAATCTTTTAGTCGACGTTTATAAAAATGATACTAACAACTCTTCAAACCTGAAGTGCAGTGCTGTGAGCAAGTTGCATAATGCAAACACTACACTGTAGGTGTCTGAGAGGCTAAATCGGTTGTCTTCATTAACTGTTTCTGACATCAGTGCTTAACAGTAGCCAATTNGGGGGGGGGGGGGGCGTGAATGAGAATTAAACGGAATTGTCCGCCGTGAATTTTCTAAGTGGCTTTATTAAACTACAGGTTTCATAATTTAGGACTGAGAATTTTTGTGAAAGACACGTTTAAGGATAATTATATTATCACCCAGGTACGTTTTGTCTTTCAAACTATGAAATATCGAAGCCTTTGAATAACAGCCAGGACGAGTGGGAAAATTGACTTCTGACTGGTACATCTACTTGTGCAATGAGCGTGATCAGGTGGATAACGCAGGGCAAATGCAATTCTTGCATCGGACCATGATGCCTCGTGAATCACTAAAACGCAAAGGTCAAGGTGTTGCAAAACTGACAGACCATTTGAGAACTTGTGAAAACACTGATTGTTTTTTATAATGCTGTTTTGTTCTCAGTACTAAATAATTTTTTCACTTTCATACTCACCAAGAGTAAATTGTATGTTGAATTCTCATTGTTATTAAAAATGAATAGGGAATTCTTTATGCAACGCCCTGTCTATTTTCCATTAAAATGAGGTCTCAGCTTTTTAATCATATTATTGGAAAGTGTCATTAGTCAAGGAGGAGCTCTAAATAAAGATAAAATGAAAAAAAACCATTTGTGAGCAGCTGATTCCCTATTTTGGGACTGTTTCATGCAACCCATGAGGGTAAACAAAACTATTTTGCCGACACTGTAGGGCTCCGCTTCGTGCGTCTGTGTTTACAGTGTCGACTGACAGCAAACGTTCCAACACACTCATTCGGTTAATTAGACAGATATCGCCTCTTCATCAATAGTAGTTAGTAATCCAACATAGCTCGAGTTCAGCGGAGATGATTCGAGCGTGTCCATAAATTCGGAATGGTGTGGTATAAATGAGGTTTCCATCACAACTACGTCAACGAGGTATTCTTTGAAAACAGATGGCAGTAGATTGCAAGACGCCTCGCACAAGAGGTTTTATTGATGACCAGCTGTGAGACTTTCGCAACAGCCGTACGGAAGATTTCTCGAAGCTTGTCCTATCTAGCTAGGAACACGGACTCTTACGTGGGCGCACGTGCCAACCAAGTTCTTGTGAAGCCGTCAGTTTTCGAGCGTCAGCTGCCACTGTGAAAGGTGCGCAGGATTTTTCGCCAAAGTTGTCCAGGTAGGATACTTGTTAAGAGAATTTTCTTTCATAATTTCTTTAATAACACTGTCTTCTACCTTGGCACCTAAAATGGAAATAATAGACCAGGGACCTGTTCCAAGAAAACTGACTTAGCTAAGACAGATCTTAACTTTCAGTCAATTTTAAGATAAAACTTAAATTTGTCTCAAGACCATTTCAAAAAAGAGATCTTAACTTTACTTAAGTTTTTTACTTAAGTTTTGTCTTAATTTTGACTAGCTTACCTGATGTGGAAGTTTCAAAGTTTCCAAATTGAGACAAATCTTAGACTTAAGTCAAAAATCAACTTAAGTCAGGTTCTTGGAACGGGCCCAGGGTGCTAGAATAGGTATGTATCAAACCAAATGGGTTTCCATCATGGAAAATCGTTCATATATCCGATCATTCAGTGCACTCAGCGTGTAAAAATTGAATTGTCAAACTTCAGCCCGGACAGTTCAGATCACTACAAACCTGTCTAAAATTGGGCCACAGAGGATCTCTCAATACCTTCGATGGTACCTGCTATCATGGTACGGATTTTTTAGAATTGTTTATCATTCTATTTATATATGTTTAGACTGTATGGTGTAACTTCACATGTTTTAGCTCTCGACTGCACGATATTCTGTTGCAGAACAAAACAGGAACATTTAACAGACTTGTAAGATCTAATCTTGATATTTTCAACGTTGCTTTTTTTGTTTCAACTTTTCAATCAAGAGCACCCTTAACTGGTGATAAGTTCTTTAGTCTCAATGAGCTGGCTATTAAAGCTGCGGTGTCAAATTACAATGTCGGATTTTCTTGGGCTTGTGGGCACATGTTACGCTCTGCTATTTTTAACGCACAGACGTACACCGCAGCCATAGAGAAAGACTCGCCATTGAGGTATGTTGGCTAAATATTTTTTCACAGTCGGTTTTTTGAGTAGTATGCGATGACATGTCTCGTCTTCTAGATTATGGTGTAATCGTTTGTCTGGGATCCCACGGTGATAACATGCATAAAATGTTTGACACTTTCTCTCAACCTTTGTTCATGCATGTCTTCGCAGCATGTCCGTTCTGAAATGTAAAACGCTGCCAAACGATATATCGTTTAAGTGGTTAACGCGTGAGTGATGATGAATTGGGTAGGATGATCCGATCATCCTCAAATGGCAATAACGGTACTGAACAATGGAGGGACTTGGAACTTTCACGGAGTACGTACAAAGGCACACCATCTTGCTGGCATGCTAGGAAAGACTGGTGGATCTAGAATGTCGCGCGGGGCGCTCGACTTCAGTGAATCCCTAAGCTAGGGAGAAACCCTCGTGGTAGCCTTTAAAGGGGCACTATTGGCGAGATATTTTATTTTCTGAAATCAGTCTTGGAGCGGAATCGAGTCTGGAATCACCGCTGTAGCAGCCTCTCACGCCCTCGTGACGAGTTCAACCTCACATGACAAATAGCCGAGTGTTTAAAGCGCATTTAACTGGTCAGACGATTTAAGCGAATGTCTGACAGACAACGGCGAGAACTCGCTATTGGTAATAAAATCAAAAACATTGAGGATTTTGTTGTTTTACAGCTCTTGTCACAGCTAATAAGTTCATAAAGTTTATCCCATGCATCAATAACCCAAAACTTGCGTTTTTTCGGCCGTAAAACCAATAATATCCTTTTAAACAACTGTGGTCATTGTGGTCGTGCACGGAGAGGACCCTCCCTTAATCCGCCTATGGGTATTGCAAGAGTACTGAGTATGACAGGTAATTTTAGTTTTACCATTAAATTCCTCGACGAATTCGAGTAGTTGGGTTTTCATCATTCCCTCGTGATCGCCTTCAGTTTAAACCGGGCTTACCTCAGTTGAGGTCAATAACACTAGAGTCGACCATTTGTTCCTCCACCAAATACTCAAGAACTCGAGAAACCACAGAAAAGAGTATGCCAAAAATCTGAAAAGTAGCCATTGAAATTCCTCGTGGCTGAAACACTACGATATCGTTTACAATGCCAAGAGTCTCAGTGGCTTAACAAAAAATTCGAAGAGGTAAGCAGGATATACCAAAGATTGAAACTGTCTTGTTTTAGAATCGATTGCTGTCCGAAGTGAAATTTATCCCAACCACGTGGCAGGTGCACGAGACAACTGCGTGAATCTGTAGATGCCATAACAGTCAATGAGCTGCCTCAAAACTGCGTTGGGGGTGCGTGTTGAACAAATTAACACAACAATCTGTTTATTTTCGTAAAGCCTTGAGGAATTCCTCTTTTTGTCGACCTCGTTTCAAGTAGATTAGTGGCTGCGGTTAACTCAGTTCGAGACAAAACCTGACGGCGAATAAACCGTAAAAAATCCCTGAAAATTCTAAAATTTTCAATCAGTTTAATGTACTTGTGCAGTTGTTACAAGCGTTTTGAGTCACTTTGGTCAAAATGGACTAAAGGAACAAATGCCGTCAAAACAATCTTCAAAATTTAGTGATGCAATTCATTTCAGTGGCAGTTTCGGTTGTTTTTTATTTGCAAAACCGGTTTGTATTTGTGTGCGTGCGTGTGCGTGTGCGTGTGTGTGAGTATTCTGATAACAAGAGGTATCAAGAGGAAGGCGTAGGTCTCGACCTTTACTAACGAGTTTGTGCAAATCAGACATTGTGGTATTTTAATGAATACCATAATTCTTCACGTTGATGCAAGTTCATGTAAACACTTCCTGTCAGTCTTAATCCCTTTGACAGATGTTCTGCGCTAAGTACGTGCACAGGGTGAAAACGCGTTGCGCTCAATTCCTGAAACCCCCTGCTCCAACTAAGAGAAAAAAACAAGCCAGTGTTTACGATCGATCAGTTGTTCTGTGGTTTAAACCCCAATCACAAGATTTTACTTCGTTGACTAGAACCCAAAAACGAGCACAAGATAGTGCATAATGCATAACAGTGCAAATAGTCATCATCTTCTTGCTGCGGTACAAGCCGTGCCAGATCATATACTGCGAGGCTCTCTAGTCTGTGGAATGCTTCGGAGTTCCTTCACGTAGTAAAGTGTGGCGAGAATGGATTTTCAATTCTCACCTCCCGTGATTCTTCAGTCCTGTTGTACTACATTTCCCACAGTGAACAACCGGATGTCTATAATTTTCAAAGTCATTCGTGAAGGGGGTCTAAAAGAATGTGTCCTCGCTGAGATAACATTTTTAACCATTCGGAGCGTCGTGTTTTGTATTGCGCATTTATTGTACTGTTTAAAAGCTTATAAAATATACAGTTGTCGGTGAATATTCCTTCATTATAGTGATTAAATGTCAGCGCTAGACGTGACCCAGCCGGCCCAAATCAGAGGTCATGTAAATAAAACATCTGAAATAGAAGAGTGTAAACTAATCACTCCATGATGTTCAGAGCCCAACTGAAATTTACTATACGTCATTCACAATACAACAAATAAATTAAAAACGTGTGAATGGGCTCTGGACTGCGTTCCGTTGACTAAGTGAAAAGCGAGATCACGAATTGAAAGCGAAGAACGTGCCACACCTGCCTCCCGTTCAGTAACGCTGTAGGACCTCGCTAAAAAGCAAGACTTTGCGAGACCACGTGAGATACTGCCGTGTAATTTAAATGAGAACACAAATTTAATTTATAAATTTAATGTCAAACTGTTTTAGAAGACCTACTTACAACGTTTGAAGTAAGAGTTTACTTCGTCTTTGCTTCGTTTTCTTAGCTATATTTGAAATCAGACATGACATGACCATTGAAGTTACGAAGTTTAGTAAACTGTCCGATAGAGGACGAGGTGCACTTCATCAAATAGGAAGAAACTAAGTGACTGGGTTGTAATGTAACAAAAGGTGTATCTTCAAATCAACATAGTATGGACATCCGCAGAGGTTATGAAATTCGTAAACAATTTCATCTTGGTTAAAAAAGGGCCAATCAGTTTTGAATCGTATGTGTTATACACCGACTTTGTAACCTGGAGAATATGGCCTGTGTAATCCTGTCAGTAACAACACGTTATCGCAGTCAAAGAATTTTCCATAAAAAGGTTATCTTCAAATAAGTTATAAATTTTCAAGAACTTCTTTCGTGTCAGATTTCGCATGTCAATGTCAAGAGTATTTTCTAGCCATTATTTATTTATCGAAGTCAGATATGACGACCACGCATTGCGCATTCCAGAAAAGTCAAGAATTCCTTTAATATGTGTCAACCAAAGAGGTGCCAAATCAAAAGTAACACCACCGTACATGTGACGAACAACATCACATAAATGCGGCAATCTCGTTGAATTGTAACTGGCAAGTGTGGCCTAGTGGTTTGGTTCAAATCCCACGGGACCCAACCGCTAGACCCTTCAGTCAGCTCTCTCGCTCCTCAACTCAGTAGCAATTTGTGTTTTTGTCGATATGCCTTGCATATGTATGTTAATGATGAAAAAGTGATTTTATGTGTTTCATGCAAAGAGCTCGCTTGAGCGGCCTGCGCACGTCTGGTGCACCGTTTATCAGACCACTTACACCATGTTTTACTGGCAACAACGGTAACTTCATTCTGTCATAAACCATAGCATTTGAGGTCATTGTGAACACATGCTAACTATGTTTTAAAACCATCAGAAATTTCTCAATGTTTTGAAGATCTCGATATTCCCAGAATTTAAAGTTACATAAAAGACATGACTTGGTTAAACGGTTCACTTTGTGGGTATTCGGTAATTGCAAAATTCATGCTCACTTAAACAGAACAAAATAGCCTTTCGTGCTATCATAATTTCCAGTATACTAACAACATGTCTCAGGATAGATGCATATAAGGTATAGCTGTCTCGCGGCAAGAAAACTTAGCCAAAATCCCGTGCTCTCATTGCAAAAAAATATACGGTAATACCTAACGGAAGCTTGCGAGATTCTGCTTTTCTAGTGAAGTACTAGAGTCATTGAACTCGACCCAGGGCATACATTTCAATTATTAATAAAATAGTAAAATGTAGGCGTGTTTCTTATTTTACGACTTGAAAAACAAGCTAATTAATCTTCAGGATTGATAATAATAGCATACTGAACACAAGGCAGTTAAGTAATTAAGACAGCGCCATCTGTATACAGTTTAAGGAAAAGTTCGATTTCGCAGATACTTGGAGGGCCTGTAGCCGCTGACGCTCACATAATTATCAAGACCTGACCCATATAATCGTTACTGACGTACCTTTCAACATCAATTAGTTAAAGTACAAAAAGCAAGAGGATAATTTTTTCCTTGTCTAACACAAATATTTCAATAAAACTGATTTTTTGTTATATCATACACAAGATTTAGTAGTAGAATAGGCATTACGCAAAACATTGATAATCCTACCATTTACACCACGGCTCCATCAGGTTTTGTCATAGACTTGACCTATTTACTAGATCAAACGCTTGAATTGAACTCTTTTAGAACACAGAAAACAAAAATATGACCCAGAGTAGAATGTTTTACTTAAATCCAGCCAGTCCATCGCTAATAGCGCCACAATCTGTGGAAAATGTAAACTATAATCTATTACAGCAGTGAAGAGTTCAGTGACACCCCTGTAATTATCTGAATCATTAATTGAATCCTTGCCTTTATAAAGAGGAATTAGGAAACTTTTGCGCCATTCTAAAGGAATAATAACAGTATAACATTGAACAACTTAGTTGTAATCAACAATAAACTAACAGGATAGTTTTTCACCCAGGGTGAAATTAAGATCGCCGCAGTTGCTTTATCGAGTTCAGGTTTAGTCCGTGCACTGCGAGTGTTTAAATTTGTTTTAACGAATCATGTCTGGCAAGAACTATTCACATTTACTTTTCGTTAATACACTCCAAAATGTCAAATCCCCGAAACCAATTCTTTTTTCAAATGAGCACCTACACTCTGAATGGTCATAAAAATAGATTGTCGGCATTCTTAGCTAACGGTGTACACCTTGTCTGTTTATCTTGAACTGATTAAAACTAAATGATGTATACATAAACTCAAGCTAGAAAACGAGCTAATGCCATTATTTCGAGAACCGTGACTGTATTCAAGTGGCTGCTCTCTGCGATACATTGAACGGTTACGCTTATACTTTCTGTGCCGAGATTTCGCAACGTCTGATTGAAATACCTGGCGAAACTTAGCCTTCGTAAGAAACCATTGAAATGACTCACAGACATTTTGTGTAAGGAAGATTTTGATCGTTTGGAGTGTTCGCAAGTGTGTTCCAAGGTCAGTTGACGGGTGTTAAGTACGAAAACCACACAGAAATGTAAAGCATAAAAGTCAATACAGAAGGGTTTGGTTAAACAGGGATCAGTATTATAAAACGACTGCTAGCTAACCCTTCAGGCAAGAACGAAGGGCGCTGCGAAATTACAACCGAATAATTTTCATCTACGGAGGACCGAGGTAAGAGAGGTTTTTGCTTTCGTATTTTCTTTTTCAAGGCTATGACTGAAAATCTCGCTTGAAACGTTCGTTTGTCCTTCGTTCGCAATTCAAATTAGACTATGACTCTGTATTGTGAAAATGGCGTCGTTTAGCTAGCAGCGAGACAGTTCAATTATTTGTAAAACTTTTTTGTGATCTCTTGTATCGTTCATGTACGAAGTTCCTTTAAATACCATAAAAGATGCCATGAATTATAGAAGAGACTTTTTTCAAACAGCGGCGAGTTCAAATGTTTCCTAGAACTACAGTTCGGATTCCGATACATCACACTTTTAGTAAAGTGGAGAGGATATAAGACTGAGTGGTAAGTTTTTTTTAAAGATTCAAGTACTTGTATTAAGGACACTAAGAAAATTCCAAATAAACTGACCATGTCACCACGCTATACTGAAACTAAAATGGCCTATAAACGCAAGGCATTGCATGTCAGAGAACTTGTCACTGATTTCAGAGTGAATAGTCACGACCGGGAAAGACAGACAAAATGAATTCCTAAATAACTCCATGTCCTCACTGATTTCGAAGTGAATATAGAATAGTCACCACCGTTAAAGACAAAAATGAATTCCGAAATAATTCGTTCCTTCATCAACACTGGAGCTGTTTTATCTAAGTTCTTTACATCTGGTCGTAGCTAAAGACGGTCGTAGGCAGGTTTTTGCACGAGTGAATCGATTGCTACTGACGTAAACGGGATGGAAGTTCACATTCAAGCTGAACACCCGCCTGTACACCAATAAATGTTTAAAGTACGAACGTCCTAACTGACGAGAAACTTACGACATTTGACAAAACGAGGCCCGTCCAGGGTTTAACCCAAAGGCACTCCTTCGTGTTAGGAATACTCAGTTGCTCCCAAAAATGTGTATGAGTTGGGGCCAAGTTATTGAATGACAAACTTGGAAGTACAAACTGACTTTAAACTAAAGCCCCATGAACATGTGGACAACCTCTGCACCAAATCATCAATGCATGTGTGTACCTTATTTCGACTGCGAGATTTGTTGGACATGGAAACTAAATTAGACATTCACTGTGCATTTGTTGGGTAATATTTCAATTATTGCCAGAAAATCCAAAAGATACGCAGTATCGTGCTTTGAAGTTTGTGTCTAATGACCACAGTCATAGCATTCCATTTTCTGTCTACGTCTAACTCCACACGGCGCTGGTGGTTTACAGAATAAAATGTCTTGGACATAAATGTGTTAGGCATAGGTCCTCGGCTCATGCAATGTTTTCTTCTCAGACATGTGCCCCAAGAGACACGAGGGAAAATGGTGAGTCTCAGGGTTCGTTACTACATCGTGTATGGACTAAATTCCATTTACCTCAAGTTCAAAGTGTAAGATGTTATCAAAATCTTATTAAATACCTCTATCAACACTTTGACTTTTTATTCCAAGTTTGTGAATGTCAACATTCCCTTCTGGTTGCCAAATTTGTCATTTGATGCCTAGATGTTCATTTACTCTCTGTACACAGTCCTCTAGCTGTTTCGTCACATTAGCACGTGCTACTGTTTTGTTTGTTGAACTGTTCACACCGACGTAAAACACATTTTACCTACTTACTACCTGTACTATAGTTACTCGCTTAGTTTCTTTCTAACTAGATTCGTAGTTGTACTATGTTGTGTTCTAGTGACATGTGAGCAGTGGCCATATAGTGATCACAAATTTTATCCCCGTTTTCATAATCTGGATTACGGCTCAAGTTACACAAACAAGACCATACTTTTCATGTTCACCTGACTTAAATACCTACTGACCTCATCCTTTATTCACCAATCAAGATATATATGTCAGAGTCAGAGGTCTATACAGGACTCGTCACCGAATTGTGGGTCACTGGCCGATAAAAACAGGAATCAAGACAGTGTGAGTAAAAACTTTTTGACGGAGTTTATGAGATGATATAACTCGTCATTGCAAGATTCCTACTACGAGTATGAGGATAGAGAACCCAGACCCTGTCGAAAGTGTTCGGTGAATGCATTTCGACTATTAAACAAACGGAATTCTCCAGTTAAACACTATCCGCCGACTCCATTGGTGTCTTCTTGTGACGTAATAGATCACGCTTTGTGTATCCCGGGCATTTTAGAATTTGACTATTAAATCTTAATTAGAGTTAATCACTACAATGCAGTCGGATTCTTAGTAAATAATAAACTTTGGTATTAGATGATTTTAAAATGATAACGAAGGGCTTACTAATAGTACTTTAAGTGATGAGATGAACATTTGAAATATGTCTCACCAAATTGGTATAAAGTAATTCTAGTAGATATAACGAAGCATTTACTGCCAGCATTTTTGTAAACTACACTACGTTGCAAGGACTGGTGTTACTTTATAGTACATTTTGATATACTAAGGGCCAGGTTATCGCCCTAAAATGATAATTATCATTTATTGATAAGACTCGATACTCCGACGGAACTGTCTCTGCTCATGGTCAACACATGGTCATTACATTCTTCTCTTATCACTTGGAGAAAGTCGACATATTGCGCAGAAGAAACATTAAATGAACGGTAAGGGTTCAACGCGGTAAATGTTAACTCAAAGTCGCCGGGGCAATGAGTTTGTCGAATAAGACGGTGAAATTTTATATTTATTTAAAACCCAATTCATTTATGTTATATATAGAAGCGAATAACGATCTCGATAGGGTATCCAAATCCCAAACTGTGTGTCGTTGCATTCTTCAAAAATAATCGCGGAAAATCAAATCGGGGTCCCTGGAAAAATCCGATGTCAATCAAATGCCAATGAGCTCTACTTGAACCCCGGTGGTCGCATGACGATTAGATCGCAGATAAAGGTGGAATCGGCCCTGCAGGAGAAGCCGGGCTTGAAAACGAATAGCAATTCGTAATGTTTTATTGAATTAATTAAAAACAATGAGTTACCGGTATTTGCGATTGATCGTCGAAGTCGGCAACATTTCAGTTTCCGCGTCCTTTCCGCCATTCTGGGATAATATATGTCACGTGCCACTCTTTATGATGGATATTTATTATCCGTGTTCGCAAAACCTCCCTAGGTTTATTAAAGTTTATTTTGTCGTTTATAAATAGACGTGTCTGTTGAAAATTTCAAAACTTTGAGAAAACTCTAAAATCTCGTGTAGTTTCAATTCCAAACCAGCCAAAACCCAATCAAATTGTAAAAAACAAGACTAGAACTCAGCATCTTTAAAGTACAAAGTTTATGTTGCGCTTGGTGTCGTTGGTAACCTGGCAGCATTAAAAACACAGGCCTAGTGTGGGACGATAGAATGTATGTGGTGGTGCGGAGTGCAGGTTTATTCGAAGTACAAACTTTGCCCCGAGACACCAACGCTCTCTCGCACCCACCACCTATCACAATTTTTCGGGCATGAAATAATTCAGCATACTATATTCATGGAGATTTTGAAATGCAATTAGATTTTAGTCAATAGATGTCATCACTGTCCACGATTCCCGAGTACATTCGGCAAGTAAACGCGCAGCATGCAGTCACAAGGTGGCGATACCGGCTCGTTCGCTGCTTACTGCGAAACACTAAGAAAACACGTCTCAGTAGCTAAATATAGCTCAGATCAGCGCTACAAGTTTTTCTTTTTAAACGACAGAGATCGCTCCGTCCAATCGACAAATGCAACGAGGCACATTCTGCCCTGCAGTTGCCCTCTTTTGACCCATCCTGAACGAAATGATATCTTTAGTTACCATGGAGATAAAGACTGACTAATGCATGTCTGTCCCTCTTCCTCCGACTCATGACGCGAGCATACCATATTTAGGTAGACCAATAGACGCTGCCTAATGAAGACCACATTCTCCACATACCCAACACCGAGACGAGTAAATATCGTTTATAAACACGGGGGTTCTCCTTCGTAAGGTCTTTTTATGAAATTGCAATTTCCGAAATGTTGAGAATTTTTGATTATAAGGAATACATTGGAGCACTGGAACTGGATTTCTCCTTATCACAGAACAGTAGCAAACGGGAATCTAACATTTGCGGTGCCAGAGGCGACTGAGTGTTGTTTTTTACCATAATATGTGGCAACTAGCATAGTTTTGATATTGTTTACCATTGGGTGAAATTGTGAAATATGCGACATCCGGAAATGGATCAAGTGGCGACGGGGGAAAGTGGCCGGCCGGGGGGTCACGCTTTGACGACTGAGGACCGATAGCCGTGTGTGTGCTCAATATATATTCCTTTCTGGAGTCTTGTAGTATTATAAAAATCTACTGGCATTGGTAATTATGTAAGTGAGCGGGCACTAATCACAAAATGACCAAATGATTGGTGGTTTACTACACCTTTTCACGTTATATTGACAATTGCAAAGAGAAAGAGTATATTTAAATTCGAATTGAAGATATGCAGTTCAACACATTACGCACTAGAAGCAAACTTTGTACTTTGCTGAAAAAAATTATCATCAATGCTGTAGTTTCAACGTTTTTCTTTGCATCAAGTATTCTGCCATGATTTTCTTGGCAAGATGGCCGTCCTTCTTATATCAGTTCACCCCCACCCTTCCCAAGTCACGAGGTAAATGATCTCGGCAGAAATCGAACACCGAGTAAAATTAATTTGACTTCATAGTCATTTTCTAGCGTGGTCTAACTTCGCGTGGCTGTAGTATGTTATCTTTAGATTACTCAAAACAAGCGTAGAGTGGATTGGCTTCGTTTTTGTGCGATAGCCCAGCATTCAAGGGCAGACGTCGACTCCATTGACTTAACCCAAATGACATAATCAAAACAAAAGTTGCTCTCGCTCTCACAGCCTACGCTTTTAATGAAAGCCGAGATAAAACACCATTAACTGATTATTATAATAATAATGATAATATTATAAAGATGGTTACGACGATGATGACGATGACGACGACGATGGTGGTGGTGGTGCTGATAGTGGTGAATGCTAACCATTAACTTCACAACAGCTGACTGATTTGCATAAAAACAGCCTGGAAAGGCGTTCTATGACGAAGATAATGCGATAATACCGTGACTGGAGATCTTCAAAGTTAAAGCTGGGACCATCATCTCTGGGACATGTTTTGGGGTAGGCCTAGAACCCTTTCGGTTTGTCTTTAATACGGCGAGTTGGTGTTCCTCATTAAACACGGTAAAATCTTCGAACGAATGAAGTTCGAAGGGAATATTCACCGCTGGTAACTCGATTTATTCGAATTTGAAGTTGAAATTTCAGCTTGACCTAATTAGCGCTGTGCCATGTGTCGTTGATTTTGAGTTTTCAATTGTCACCAAAACACGAAATAAACCTGTACGAAAAGCCTGCCTCAGAAACGGAAAAGTTTCGCCATATTTTGAAGAAACAGGTGAGAACGATTGAACTTCAATCAAATGTGACCCCCATAAAACAACTAATGAAACGTGAATAGAATTTGTAATAACATAAATTCCAAAATGTAATCGGGTGCTTACAGTTTTACGATTCTTCCAGGTTAAAGCCTCAAAATTACGGAAATAAGCCGCCTAAGTCCGTACCAGTCACGGGCGGACGATTCAAAAGATTGGAAGGAACTCCTCGGAGTAGGACGCAGAAAGGTAAAGTGGTTTGATATTTCTCATTTTCTCAAAATGTTCAGGAGTTATTGACACGGTGAATAGATAGGCCTACTTGCGCATAAGGCACTCGTGTAGTGCTTCAGGAAGAAGAAGTTGAATTCTGTCAATAGACAACCGAGACATTTTTGTGTTCGACGTAAATAGAATGGTGAAGTCTCATTGGCTGATGCCGAATGTGCACTTCTCGATCACCGCGGTGCGTTATTGCCGATTTCTCACGTAGCGATTTTGGACATTTCAATTTTTGACCATCTACTTTTTGGTGATGCGTGAACGCATTGCTATGAAATTTCAAATTCTTGCTATTTGATACCTTCCGAAGGGAACCGGGTCTCAGAATCTCGATTTAGCTAGGTCGAACTTTTTCGGAACGAAGCCTTCAAAAATCAAGAGTACGTCCGTTTTTGCTCAAAATGCTCTAAAAAGTGGATAATGAAAAAATTAAGACCTATTTCAAAAATCTGAGACACGGTTCCCTCGAAAATGCCGTTATCAACATGTTGACCAAAGACCAATATGAATGAAGGAACGATATTTTTAAAATCTGTGTTCAAAGTCAAAAAAAAATTGATCAAAAGCGCATCTCTCGTGAAAATAAGAATGATAAATTTTGTTAGGAAATATATACACCTTTCAGAAAATATATACTCTGTAGGGTTACAGCTAACAGAATTTAAGATATTTGCACATAGGTACAACCTGGTAAACAAGGTTCACAGATACTTTAATTAAGTCGGACACAGATCATACCTATGTCTCATTGGCCGCTTTATGTTCGACAAATAGAATACTGGTGGATATTGATCTGAGTTACGTCCGAAAAAATATAATATTATAGTTTGCATTAAAGAAATATGTAAGTTATACCGGATATGAATTAAATCAATATTTAAATGCATTCCTGGTCTCTGACTGATTAAGAATTGATGTTGATATATATTCAGCGCTGGGCCAACCATAAACAAGGTTGGCTTATCACAAGGACCTCAACATACATTGAGAGACCAAAAGCAGGCTATGGAATGGAAACGAAAGTTGGAATAAATCGTTTAGTGTAGAGTAGAAGGCAAATTTAAAGTTCCACGTAACGCTAATTAGGTCAAGTCGAAATTGTCAACTTATAAACTGAAATAAGTCAACATTGCAGTGGCGAATCTTTCCCGTTGAAAGCAGTCTATGAACTCTTGTTGCTCCATGGTTTTATGAAGCGTAATTAGGAACGCCAACTCGCCATTTTGTAACCAAACCAAAGAATTCCACTCACCTCTGTTTTTACTCTGCAATGTAGCTCGTTGCACAATCCGCAGGCAAAAGAGATTCCGATTAGTAACACTTTTCAACGATGGCGAATACGGTTAGTGGCGAACGAGTGCTCCATACTAAGCTTAAAACAATAGGAAGAATGATTTTCGGAGCATCCACAGTGAAATGAACAAGGGGAAATACAGGCCTATCACGGGACATTACTATAGTGCCGCTGGGAAATCAGCCTCCTCACACTTTAGTAGAGGGCGGCCCTTTAAACGAACCCATTTGTAGAAAGCTCCAATAAAAAAATCATGTTTTCGCAGAATTAAGATACATTAAAACAACCCTTATACTATAATCTTTTCAACCTAACAATCCTCCGAGAGTAAAATATGAAAAGGTTAGTCTTCTGAACAGTTTCATTGCCCATTTCGGTGTAGAATACCTAAAACAGTCGCAAAATGGGTCCTTTCATACAGAAAAGGCACCGTTTGGTAAGGAAAATGGCAGTTTAAACCGACCCACGCACCTTAAACGCCTGTCTTCCTAAAACTGTTCTGAGAGGGTGATACAAACATCATTCCTAAAAATCTATTGGTCTTATTTACACCAACCTCTAGCCTATTAACATTGGCACGACGTTTCGGTTAGCCATTTCTCCGGCCATCCTTAGGTGTTACAGCGTTCTTAGAGGTCAAACCGAAGACAGGCATGGGGGAAATTCATCTATCAAATCCTCTGTGAATGTGGTGAATTCTATATATCAGTGATACTAAGGCCACTGGAAATCAGGACTGCCAAACACTCTCACTGAAGAAATATTTTTTGAGAAGGCAATACCTCATCGGGAGTAGCAGAGTACATGTGGACAAAACAACACAACACAACATTCAGTAGAATAACATAGGAAAATTCGACAGTAAAACAGGATGGACTGAAGGAAATATAATGGAGGTTATGCACATGAAGCTGCACGTCACCAATCAGCCTAGCAAGCAGCCAGCGATTCCTGACTACCAGTAAGGAAAATATAAGTACGGAAAATTCCCCTAGAAGTTCATGGATGACTAAGTGGCATAGTGGTTAGTTGCTGGACTGGCAAGTGAAAAAGCCCAATATCAAACCCCGCCGTGCGACAGGAACAATACAATTGGAGTGTTTCAGCTTGTTCTTCTAACACCTCCACATTATACCAGCACGAACTCTACCTGACAAAAGGACACTTTTTGATGGATAAATGACCGACCGAAACGTCGTGGTAATGTAAATAGACGGAGGTTGGTGTATATAGAGCAATAGATTTTGCACATGATGGCAAGCAGTCTAGGTCCACCGAGGAAATCCGGCAGTTTACTCAATGACGGTGACATAGATCACTGCCGTTACTGTCGAAATAGAACAAAATATTCCTGATTCAACAATCGTAAGGATTTCGGGTTCCGGCGCGACAAGCATCTTCTAATTATTAAATTAAATTAATATAGACTGAACACAACGGATTAGAAACTTAACTCATAACACGTCTTAACTAGTAGGACACCCTTTTCCACATTTATTGGCCCTTGTCTGTGGAAATTACATCAAAATGTTTGCCAAATACTTCAGAGCTAAACTTCCCCCAGTCATTTACCTTAAACAACTTTTCGCGGCTAAAATTAGCTCACTTATACTGAAAGTGGACGAAGCGAAGGCATGAAAATAATACCGGAACCACATGCTGACGTGTCCTTAGACTATAATTTTCCAGTTCATTTTCTTGCTGGTTGAACTAAAATGAATATTTTCAACATTGAATTTATTTTTAAAATGTCAAACCAAAATGGTGAATGTTTTATTTCGTGGAATAGCAAATATTTCGTAGACAAATATCTAGCTTAGACATTTTACTTGTTTGAACGAACCCGTCTTGACAATGGTTACACTACCAACGAATTACATAAATAGTATTAAATGCAAGTTCAGTTTAGATGCAAGCTCGGAATGCACATTATCTCAAGATATTTATGGGCATTAAACCCTCGTCCTTTTAGACGCAGACATAAAACTTCTTACAGGAATGGCATAGCATGCAGTGCCAGAGTTTATAGGTACGTGTCCCTGGAGCTTGAAATAACGACAGAATAATCCTCCCGAGCGTTGCGAATCATGTTAAGAATCCGAAACTCGGTGAAAATCTGACAGAAAGCGAGAATACAGCACCTTCTTTCGCCTGAAGTGACCGGGTTATGCGCGATCAGTACCCACGTGGGCAACCTACGCATAAGTCGGACAGCCGTCTTTTGACTAGATGCCAAATAGCTCGGAGTTGGGTAGCGCGTTAAAAAGTTATTCGCATTTCGACTAACAATCTCAGCAGTAAGACAAGTGTAGAAAATGGCTTGGTCGTCCACGTACTCGCCGCCTCCGAGCAGATACTCGCCCAGTACGTACAGTTATACGCCTGGAGCTTACGTAGGTATTGTGACGGTACGATTAACCACCGAGTAGTGTTTGTATTACGTTCCTGCACAAAGGCTAATGACGCGGTTCATTGTATTATATTTTGGCTCGGTTGTGCTTAATTGAAAGTGATCTGTGTACTTATGATGCGCTGAATGGCCTGGCGTATTTATTTTCAAAACTTAACATATGTAGAGCCCGGCTTGTAAACCAGCATTTTCAAGATGACGATAAGAGCGGTCATTAGTTGTCTGAGTGTCTTAGCTGGGCAGCAGACGTACTGCGGGCATAACTAGACTAATTATCTCAAGTTCTCAAGCAGAAAACTTCCGAAGTGAGAATTTCGAATTAAATCTCGGCAGAGTCAATTAGGACGAATGAATATCGAGGGCTGTTCATCACTGGGAGCGATTTCGTTTAATTGGTAGAATTGTGAGAAGTCGGTAAGGAACGTGTTATCACTGAAGACTGAATCATGCCACAGTGAGAGTGTAACTTGGAATACTTTTACCATGCCACAGTGAGAGTGTAACTTGGAATACTTTTACCATGCCACGACGGAGAGACGAAAATGTAAGGTTTGAAATGCTGAATGTGTTTTTTTAATATTTTCTACCCGGAAAGTGGTAAGACGTGGAAGCCAATTAAGTCCATCACAGTGTGTCTGTGAGCCATCTTGTCTGCTTGAATTCATACTTAGTGTAAAACTTGAGCTATTAGGTGTTTATGTGTCGGCACCACTTAAAATTTATTTCGAGAGAAAAGTTTAAACAAGCTGTTGAACACGGATTAACTCAGGTCACCCGTAACATTCTTTCACTACCGTGAGGTGTCCTCAATGCCACTTGTACATCGCCAATGTTTTATCCGTTTTATGTATCAACTTCAGCGCTTTAGACCCGAGTACATATTTTGACATTCTGTCATTCGTCTGCTGTTTGATCAGCTCTATTTGACGAGCAAAATTTTTCAGTAACATAGTCGTTCTCAAGTTTGTTTTCACCTAGTACCGCAATGTCCATTTCGGCTAAATAAGTTATAGAGTACGGCACTTCGAAAGTTGTGAAGACCGGAAGGAGGTAAAAATATGAGGCGCTTGAGGGAGTAGCTCGGGAAAACATTATGGCGACGAGACCGGATGGAAAAATTGAGACGGCCGGGGTCAAGTCAAATTATTAGGTTCCCCAAACTTTTTCTACGGCGAGATATCTTAATCCGGCACTATGCATGTTGAAATACGTTTTCAGCGCTTACCTGATTTAACCATCTGTTCCACTGCTCTACACTGAGCGCTACTTCAGCGGATCAAAAATGGCCAAGTAAGGCAAATTAAAATAAAATAAAAATGAAGCGGTTTGTTGCTCTGGCGAATCTACGATGTAAAAGGGAATTATTGAAGAAAAGTGTCAGTGTAGCCCCTAAAACGATATGCCGACGGCATTTTGGTAGTGTCCGTATGGAGAATCTGCGGGCCAGCAAAAAAATCCGCCTGTGTATTAAGACAGAAAAAGTCTCATTACCACCCCGCCCCTTACGACATTCTAGACCTGTCAGTGTTTTAGGGCTAGTGCGGATGTTTCTTTTGAAAACGGTTTTGGACCTTCCATTACGACTCCCTGGATCCAGTTGACAACAAAATTCATGAACCAGCTATTTTCCCTTTTCCAGGCTTCCAGTGGTTCGCCGTTGACAACCAGTTACAGCAAACGTATAGCTGATTCGTCTGACGCAAAATTCACCATGTCTGGAGGCGGAAAGTTGGCACAGGAAATTCACGACGAGTTTCTCTGTTGCAAGATCTGTTTGGAGGGTTTCAAGAATCCCAAATGCCTCAACTGTCTACACACGTTCTGTGAAAACTGCATCGAGAGCCATGCCATGTCCGAGGGAAGTTACAAAAAGTACAGCGACTATCGAGAGTTCACGTGCCCTTTGTGTCGCAAGAGAACGCAGCTGCCGATAGGTGGCGTGAAGAAACTCCCTGACAACTTCCTCGTCTCCAGCTTGAGTGAGGTTGTGGGGCGCCAGCGTCCGTCCAAATTCCCTTTCTGCGACATATGCAAAACCGTGAACCGGAAGCACCGCGAGGCTTCCTCGAAATGTCTCGATTGCAACAAGCTGCTGTGTGCCAGCTGCGTGGACATTCACCGTGACACAAAAGTCACTAAGGATCACAGTATTTTCGATGTTGAGATTGAAAAAGATATTGAATGCAAAGAGCACAAGGACGAAGTGGTCCGCTTTTACTGTGAGCCGTGCGAGGCGTGCGTCTGTGTTTTGTGTACATTCAATGAGCACAAAGATCATGATATTTCGCAGTTCAACGAAGCCGTGGCTAAGTACAAACAGGATATTGAAGACAACCTTAACAATTGCAAGGACAAAATGGACAAGCTCGATTCGAATATGGACCAACTCAACAACTGCGATAAAACCATCAAAAAGGCGGAGCAGAAGATCCGAGACCAATCAATCAATATGATCTCAGAGATTCGCACACGCGAAAAGGCTCTCATTGACGAACTGCACAACATCTACGGAAAGGAAGTGATGGAGGCTATTGAAAACAAACATGAAGTCCAGGGAACCATTGAGGGATTGAGAAGCACGTGCAATCTTACAGAGCTCATTTTGAAAGGGAAAGACATCGAACTGCTTCTGTTGAAGAAACAGGTGTCTGAAAAATTGGGCACTTTGAATGATTTGGATATGTCCGATCTCCCGCAAGCAGTGGAGAAACAGGTACAGTTTATACCTGGCGCGTTGGACATGGGCTACCTCCAAGACATGGATCGACCTCTGTTGTCGTCGATGAGAGCTCGGCGCGCCTTCACCGAGAGTCTTTCAGGATTTACAGCAGAAGATGCAAGTTTTATTCACACGTCCGAGACTCAAACCGACGAAGAGCTCATGAAAGATTTTATGCTGGAGAAAACGTCCATGACAGATCCACCGAAAACGCACGAAAAAGGGGTTACCGTCAGGTGCGAGTCGCGCACTAGTTCTGCTCAGACGGATCCTGTGGCTGTGGCTAGCAGTCCGATAGTATTTGCGACTGAACACGGCAGTTCACAAGAACTGTCGTATACACCAACTGGCAGCGTCACAGTGGAAAACGGAACACCTTCGAGTAGTACCTCACCCCCAACCGCGAGACGCCAGCGTCGTCGTAGAGAACGCGCCCAGACGACTCATGTGGAAAAGGGCGACCTTCCTTCCCAGCAGCAGATAGAAGGCCCCACGGCACAAGAGGCTACCGTGGAGTACTTCGCGACTCCTCGATCGTTTATAGCTGATGGTGAGAGGGCAAGTCGACGAATGCGTCGACAACGAATGATTCAGGCCAACAGTGTCGAGGACTACTACAGCGCCGAGAGTCCATCGTAAAAGAACGCCTGTTCTAGTTGAACGCGAAGAGAAACACGCGCAAAGTAGAAGACGTCCGTGGTCAAATGCTCGCCAACGACTTCAACTGTGAGCGCCCCAAGAACAAAGAAAATCTTTCTTGGGATGGGAGCCTACTTATCCATTATTTGTGATGAAGTCAGGAAAAATCGTTCAACACATTAGCTGTACGTTTGGCACAAGAAGCCGGTTTTGGAGCGTATATCGTACAAACATATAAGTTATGACAATTATGTCTAAAACTAATGTACTAACTGATACTGTGATAGAAAGTGGTTATCTGTTCTTCTCTATCTTTCGACTCCAGTGGTCTTGTTATTGCCACATACGGCATTGGTCACTACAGTTTTTCGCAGCTTTCAACTGACTCTGTCCTTTAGTCGACTATGACATGAAACATCCCGCCCAAGACAAGTAGGCACGGCTCTAGGCAGGGTCCAGGGAGTTCGCTCCGCTTCAAAGGAGGGATCCAAATCTTCCCCACTTATCACTAGTCAGACCCCCAGGATATCATTCTGAATCCATCTCAGGCGACTATCAAAGCAACGCAATTCAGTTTGTATAAGCACTCAGTCAGATGTGCCACAGCCTGAGTATTGGTGTTTTCGAAAATCTTTTTCAAAATACCATCAAATGTAATGCCCGAATTATGTCAGTTGTAAGCTATACTTTTAATTGTAGTCTAAAATGCTCCACTTGCAACAGCAATATTGTCGTATTTGACGATGCCTTGCTATGATACTACACTACTACATTTTAAATAGCCTGTTCACTAGACAAGTATTTGTTTTGTTTCAGCAGAGTTAAATACACTATTTATAACAACACATTCCTGTTCTACCACATTGGAACAACAAAATCCAAGTGGTTCAATGGAAATCTTCCACTCGGAACTGATAAGAGCTATTTCTATGGGGCATCATTTTACTGCCATTCTAGAGTCATTCGAATGCACTTGATTCAATGTGCCAGTCCTGCTGGGTCAACCATCTAAGACATCTGATTGGTTATGATGACAACTTCAGGCTTTTAAACCATTTAGATGTATTATTGGCTGGTGGATTCAGCGAAACTGGCCAAGTCAATTGAAATGAAGGTTTTAGTCTTTATAATAGTCCTGCACATGCCATCAAAAAGACATTCAGATTTTTTGTTTTTCAACTTTTTCAAAGTGTCATACTTATGCCAGAAATGTACTCCAGAGCATAAGAGATTTCTTTAAAATACACTTCATCAACCACTTACCCCTTGCCCCATTTTAAAGTCCAAAAGAGCTCAACTGCATATTCAAGTTGTCAAATATATTACACAAACTTTAAACTAATGATTATTTATGACAAATTATTATGCCAGACAGACAAAGAGTAGCCTTTTGATATTCCTCAACAACTGATTCCAGCTCAAAAAGGAATAATATGAATTTGCTAACTGCGAAAACTTTCAGTGTTTATGTTCTAATCGGAGCAACAAAAATGTAAATTTTCCTTTGCTTACTAACTGTCCCAGGTGTCCTTGTGAGGGGTGAGCTCAGAACAGAAATTATGTAAATGAGGATAAAAACCCGTGGGCATAAACCAGTTTTAAAATTTTGTTTGCAAATTTTTGTTATTTGAAATGACTCAAAGTATCAATCAACATCTTTTATTCCAATCATGTTAAGATGCAGTTGTTTTAAATAACTATCTCTAGTAACAGGAGATGACCACATTAAAACTGCAGGGCAATTAAGGAAACAGGAAAACCATTATTTCTTAGCTTAGAATAAATGAAAACTAACTTAAAACTACTGTAGAATATATCACTGGAAACATGAGTAACCCTGGCATTTAGCTTAAAACGAATGTTCAAAAAAGTTGCCTAGACTTTGACAAGCAATTACATCCATAATTAGCCTTAACAACTAATTATGTTTAGACATGATTACATTACGTGGCAGTAAAACAACACTGACTTAACACCTCAGGCATACTTCTAGAGTAATTACTCATAAACAACTGACAATACACAGCAGCCATCACATATGCTCGCGAGAATTAACACAACACGTTCGAAGTGTCCGCCACCAGAGTGAGCAACTAAGAGCACTGATGTGCATGGTTCCAACAAAATATACCTGAGTTACAAGTAACAGCAGATAAAAACTATGACAAAAGTTAAAATTCATCGGAACATGGATTTCATATTTTTTCAACTGGTTAAAAAATTTCCATGCTTATAAAAACAGTAACTCATTTGAGATCATCTCCTATATATAAGAGTAGGCTATGAAATTTACCAAGTTATGATGGTATTCCATTGATGTCACTTGATCAGAGAGGTAGAGTATTTGAGGTCTGCTAGTATCTGCTGGTCCAGCACCTCACAATGTGAACGCTAAAAAGAGAAATGAAACGATGACACAGAGACATACACATGCGCGCACACACATGCACACATACAGACAAACACAGTGTGAGCTACATAACCTGTGAAGTGAAGCTAGAAATAACAGTTTATATAGCAATCTTACAATACATGAAGGACATAATGAATATCAAAAATTCTAAGGTTGGAATAACTACAGAGGAAATAAAATATGGAAAAGATGACGTCCTTCAAATTTAAATGACTAGAACATCTGAACAGTAAATTTCAGATGTGTCAGGATGCGCATTTTCTCAGATTGGTAGTCCCAAAGACATGTAACTTTAAAGACATGAGTGTACTTTTACACGGTGTACTATTATAATCAGGTACTCTTGGCCTTTTGGCAAATATTGCCTGTAGACTCATCTCCAGGTACTGCAAACAGGGGAAACAAGACGGTTAAAGATATACCGATAACGGGCAAGACAGGGGTCACAGGTCAACTGCTGAGGTCAAATTTTTTGGTTAAAAACCAGATGAGTTATGAATCACACGGTTGAGGCAAGGAGTACCACGAACTGTCTGGGTGATCTAAGAATAGAAAATATGCATCTGACATGAGGGAAATGGAAATCTCAGTGGAGTGCTGGCATAATGAGAATAAACTGAAGGTAAATGATAATCAGACAGAACAGTAACTCACCTCGATGTGGCCAATTATTTCTTTAACTAATGTAACATTGGCCTTAACATCTGTATCTCTAATCAAGTACAGTAGTGTTTGACAGTACAGCTTGACGTCAGAGTCAGACAATCCTGAAATGATGTAATTTTGTAGTTTACTTTGTAAACATTGTTAACATATAAGTCCAGTACTAAAACGTAGAAGTTTATCAAATCAAAAACACCAGTGAGTATCTGCTACACATAAGAATGATGTCCTCTTGGATGAAAAACCAAAACCC
Source organism: Phoronis australis (assembly GCA_002633005.1). Taxonomy (NCBI): domain Eukaryota; kingdom Metazoa; phylum Phoronida; family Phoronidae; genus Phoronis; species Phoronis australis. Next base: position 58,622 of record NMRA01000148.1, read on the forward strand.
TTTCAAATAATGGCAGGGGTTGCGCTGCACATTTCCAGATGTGATACATCGAGGACCCTGAAAATGGGCACTCAAAACTACGTCAACTTATGAGCCCCCATTTAGTACCTAAAGGGCACAAAGAAGTCCAAAAATAACCACCCCGAGCGGATATCTGAGACAAAAAAAAACACCCATCCGAATTGAGAGAACACCAAAGTTTAAGTCATTTGACTTCAGCAATATATATCAAAGCAAAGCCTGGTTTCCAGAAGCATACCTTGGTTTAAATCATCTTTCAACAGAGCCAACAACAGTGCTGTAATATGAGGCTGCTTCTCAAGGAACTCAGACACAGAAGACAGACACTGCGGTCTAAATGCACTGATTTCCTCGATGTCGTCTGCTAATGCTATGGTGGCATAGGTGTGCACCAGCAGGTCTCTACATCTCAATGTAAGAACACCCTCAATGCTTGTAAGTGACAGGTGCTGACACAGCCTGGTCAGTGCCCAAAGTATGGACAGAGTTACAGAGGCGGGTAAAGCTGACCCCTGAAATATGTGTGGGATATATCACGACTTACTACACACAAACAGTGGACAAAAAAATGGTCTTACACATGTGTACATCTCAGAAAAAACGTAATGTTTCAAAAATTGATTACAAAAACACCAAATATAAAATGCTTTAGAAGAGAAACAAAATGTGACACTTCAACAGGTGCCGACTGGGATTGTATCAAAAGGTCGTTCAAAATGCCAAGCACAATACAAGACAACAGTAATCAGACAAAATACTGTTTCCACATGGTAATGGCTAATTCTGTTAACAGAAAACATAGTTGGTAATAACTATTAGGGGGCACAAAATTCTAATTACAGAACGGCTTAGCCACCTAACTAACTTTGCTGTTAAACCCCCTTTATTGTTGATAATGAGAGAAGATTTCTCACAGGAAGAATTCGGTTTCCACCCAGCCATCATGGCAGGAATTCCGGGTTATTTTGTCTGCATACTTAGGCATGTGCTGTGCGTAAGTACAAATGAGGTTTTAAGCTGTATCTCACAACATACATTTTAAATTCACTGCTATTTTGGTAGAGCCAATTTAAAGATTTTTACAGAGTGAGCATTGCAGTTTGAATCAGCGTGTAGCTCCATAGGGGAGTAAGACTTCATTTTTGTAAAGCTCAATACACGAAGCTTTCAAGGGAAAAGTCAAAACTTTTGCCTTGTTTTCACTACAAAATACAATCCCTTGTTACTGTGTTTGCAGTTAACTTATTGTTAGCACAGACAAAGGGAGCAGTAGTTAATTAAACCAAAATTATGCCCATAAACCCCCAATGATGACACCAATGGTAGTTGGGCTATCGTCTTTATTAAAGTGACAATTACATGTTCAAATCTAAACTTTCCTAGATTTTTCTCTAATTAATAGAAATTCAAAATGTTAGACCTCAACTTAATTAAGGACCTCGGAAAAATGCTCAAATTTGGTTAACGTCGGAGCACCGCATCTCAGAAATAGCCGATCAGATTCAAATGGACCTTAAGATACCAGGATTTATACGCTGATCTCCAAAACGCTTTTTGAAATTATTTTTTAAATGTTCCACTTTCCCTTGAACGACTAGTCAGCAAAATAGGACTTTTATTATTTTATGAAAAAAATCATAAACCAAACACAAAATGATAATTTAGAAAACTATAACACGAATGTAATTGACATTTCATCTTGAACATTTATAGCAAACAGAACTTGGTCATGTAGTGCTTAATGTACCTTCCTCTCAAACTAAATTTTACTAAAAAATACATGGGTCATGTGACTCAATTAATAGCTGATTGGCATACAGTCAAAATCCAAATTCTAATTCTATCCTCTGAAAACATGTACTTTTACTGAGTTAAGCTATAGTCTTGTAGATACCTGGCTAAACGTACAGACTACCATATTCGCCGTAATAACCGCCCAGGGCGCTTAGAAAAGTTCGGTCTCCAAAACGGGTGGAATCGGAAGCTAAGATTCATCAAATTTACGCTCTGGGACGTATATGCAATCTATGAAAGACTTTCAACAAAACTGTGGTGCATTGCTATCAAACTTGGCTTCTAAATTATGATCATTTTAGCCTACAGAAAATTGTGCTGAAATCCCAGGGCGAAAACTCGCCAACTGACTGCCTTGAAATCGCAGTCTTCGATATGGCGACTTCAATGCTTGAATAAAAATGGTTTTGACTCAAGCAAATTACCTGAAATCCTCATTAAGTTTTATAAGTAGTGTCTCTAAGATTTCTTAAGTTCCCGTGGAGTCTGAATTCAATGGCAGGTTTAAGTACAAATCTGTGCAACATCGTGCCATCTACATGTATGATCGGCAACACGGCGAGAAAAATGTCTGGACGAACACACATGTTGTTGTCACGTGACCTTTGGTTTGAAGTTCGTCTGCGAGTAAGCGAGCGCGTGCGTGTCACCAGAGTTCATTTGCCAAAGCAGAGACCGTCTTATGGCCAGAGCCACGCAATCTAACTAGCTAGATGTGTCTAAAGAAATTTGCACAAGCAGTAGGCCTAAACCAGAGCGTGTTTCATTCAGCACTTGCCGACATTTGTCTCCGTAAGGCCCATATTAGTCGTCGTGTAGCTGGATGCATACGTAACTATCTGACAGTTATTTTTCGGTGTAAGGGTGTGTAAATATTCACTGTCAGTTGTCATTTTATCAGATATTCAGCTTAAAAACACCAATTATGGTTAATCAAACAATCCATCTCAAAAATAATGCAAACGTGTTTTGTAGTATAAGAAATTGTCGGAAATCAGTGCCAATATTTATTTCTTATCGATGCTATGCTACCCGTTTCATGAATGGATAGTTCCCGACAAATGTCTTTGATGACAGGTTCATGTATGTAGCGCGCGCTTCCTGGCCACGTGCGTTAAACACCAAGTTATTTTTATTCATGAGACAGTCAATGTGTCTACTGAAAGGTCAGACCATAGTGGGACACGGTCGTCGCTAGAGCGTAGCAACGCTGTTGCGTTCTTTTTGAAGCGTTGCATTACTTTGAAGTGTAAAGTCACGGCTAAATACAATGAAACGTAGCAGTGCCGCTGGTGGTCTAGAAGACCCGTGCAAATTTTTTTTGGTTAATTGAAGACGTTACTGTAGCCGAGTTTTAGGACTGTAGGTACGTCATTGTCCGCATGTACACGTTCATGGACTGGGAGCTTATTTCAGCAAAGTCTGAAAACGCGTGGGGGGGGCGCTTATAGGGGCATGGGCGGTTATTACGGCGAATACGGTAGTAGATAAAGCCCTACAAAACGTTACCATAAGCCTGTAGTTATCCAAATAAAACTCACCAATAATCTGGCTAGGAGGGCGCACATAACTTGGCCAACAGCAGGTTGGTCGGAGAACTGCAGTAAACTGTGACACGCACACTAAAAACACGACAGAAACATAAACTAGACAATTACATTTCGAGGCCTTATCATCGTTCATATTCTACAAACATCGATACTTTCCGCTTTGAACATATTAGTTCTTGTGAAACAGACACTCATTCTATTCTTTATTTCCACCAGTTTAGAATACAGAGATTCATCAATCGAAAGACATCAATAAAATAACAACATTTCGTAAATTACAACCTTCCATCTTGTTTTGTTGTTTTTAATGGCAATTCAAAAAAGCAACGTTCATTGCTGTTCGTCAGTGGAGGCCATTTTGTTGATGCACCACAAGATATTATTTTGATAATTCCCTACTTAAATCTGCTTATTTTGAAAACATTTGATTTCGTACTGTAAGACCATCATTCCTTTCATGACGTTTTAGACTGAAAAGAAGCAGGAACAGTATCTTTAAGCTGTCCTAAGGTGACTCAAAGCAGCACCAACTACAAACTCCACCTTGTGTTTGGTCACTGTACCAGTCCATTTTTCCAGTGGGCTAAAAGAAACATTACTGCCACCCCATAAAATGAATATATTGTAACAATTTGTCTGTACTGGCTACAACTCGACATTAAGTTTCAAATGAGGCAGAGATATCTTCAGAAGAATGAAGGAAACTGTTTCTGTAAGACAATTTTCTAACAAAATGCACAAAAGTCAAACTTAGATAAAGATATTATATAGATAAATTTTACTTCATACCTGGGTGATGAAAAGTTGTCTTTTCCAAAGCACCAGGCGACTGTCACTAGTGAGAGTATTGAACGACTGACTTGTCATACATGACCGTGAAGAGAACTGGGACAGCTCGTTAGATGTATAGCCTAAAATCATTTAAGCAATGTCTTAAAAGGATACAAAACCCCGGTTCCACCATGACCTATAACACATTTAGTACCTTCTCTGAGCAAAAAAGCTTTATCCAAGAACATACAACAGAAATAAAAAATAGACTATCAGCAAATAATCATAATTCTAACTAGGTGCTAGTATGTCCATTTGAATTTCCACAAGAAGTAGCAAGACAAGGATTTTGCACGGGAAGTGAGTAGTACCACTATAACAAGTTTCTTGTCAGAAAAACGAGATCATGCAAAATCAAGCGACTGAAAGACGAGTGTTAAGAAAGTACCCCCAGACATCTTACTAGCCATAATTACAGTAAGAAACTTCATATTCACTACGTGGTGCTCATAAAGGCACCTCTTTTTGACATCTGAATAGATTGAGAGTAGAAAGCAGTTCCTCAGCAAGGGGGCCTTTGTGTGTGATAAGGAACTAACTTGATTTACCTGAGTTTCTATGGGAGGATCCCTTGCTTCACTAGTGACACCTAATGAGTCTCATGTTAACCATTGGGTTTCTATCCAGCACTTGCAGGAATTGAGAGGTGACTCGTAATTAACATAAAGCTGTGTAATTTTGAAACTGGATGGTTTGGCCACACCTGTCAAAACATTTCTTTTCAACACTTTTGCATGTCAACACAAAATAAGATCTGTTTGGGGACAGCAGTTTTCTATTATGATTTGAGAACTACTTTTGTGGTTGAGTAACTTGGCATGCAGTTTGCGTTTTTGAAGAGAACATACCACAGACTAGGGACAGCAACAAACTAATGTACATTGTTCTCTCTTCCACGTCATCAGGCAGTCGTCGGACGCACCTAAAATGCAAAATGATTTTAATACATATCGCTTACAAAAACAGCACAAAGATATCATGTACATAATTCCTGGAGTACACATTCAAACAGGTATAACGTAAGTTTCCACAAAAGGAAACGACTCTATAAAAATGCCCAAAATGCTTTCACATCAGGTTATGTGATGCCGTTTTTAGTGACCATATTCTTCAATGCCTTAAACGGATCTTTTTAACTTGTTTTCACATCATCAAAGCTATGTAAAAGCATGGATATATTTCAAATTTTGGCTAACTTCGAAAAATCATATCTCCAAAATGGCTGTCAGATTCGTATGGAACTTTCATAAATTATGCTTTATGTACTGTTCTTCAAAATGTAAGGAATTGTTTTAAATGTTCTACTTGTGCATGACGCGTTATCCAAAAGCAGACGCAAACACAATGGTGGGAGATAAAATTATGAGTTAGAACCAGAAAGATCATCAGAGACAAGCTGGCATGTTAGCATTTCAAACATGACCATGGCCAATCACATGTAATCACACACACACTTTCATTTTCCTAGCCACCAGATATGGGTACTAGTTACAGACTTTTTGGTGTTGCCATAGAGACTCTGGCTTTCCATTTTCAATCACAGAAAAACCTGTTTTAGCAAACCAAAAATTCATCATGTATTTTTTTAGTCAAAAGTTACTTGATCGACACAAAAATGATTTGAGAATTGCCTTAATCTTGCCATGTTTTACACATAACTAGTTACACAACAAGTGATTGGTGCTCAACAGGCAGAGTAAGGAAACACATCAGTGCCAGGTTCATAAAGAATATAGAACTATTTGAACATGTGCGCAGCAAAGCGATCGGCGATGGCCGAAACCAGTCTCAGGCAATAAATTTAATGGACTACATTTTCAATTCTTGATATTTATAAACCAAAATATTTTAGAGCTTCCATACATGAACTCCATTCGAAGCCTCAAATTACACGTAAGAAAGTCAACGTTGTCATCGCAGAAACCCAAGGTATTTACTGCCACCAGTTTAGTGGTCAGGTCGCAATATTTAGGCATCCAGCCGCTAATTGTTTCCATCACCCACCACGTGTATGTTACATATTAATGGGCTGCTCTGTGTCCTCTCAACAAGAAGCAGACGACATTTTATTACCTGTGGTGAAGCACCTGGATGCAGTAGTCAATAACCTCACTGTCGACTTTCTCACGTCGCAAAGATAACATAATGTTTTTCCATGCCAGCGGGATGTCAATCTTTTCTACACAAAAGACTATTTCCAGAATTTTCCTCTGACTTGGAGCAGAGCTGTTGGCAAACAATCCATTGTCAGGATCTACAAAATACCAAGCATACATTTGAAACACACCAAATTCCGTATCAATTACATAAAGTAGGATGGTCACGTCAATTGGAGATACTGAAAAATAATCAAAAAGGTGTAATTTTCACAATTCTTTCTTGAAAAGGCATTTTGAAAACTTTTCCACACTCAATTTTATATATCATAAATGGCCAAATATTCTCATTTCTATCAAAACAGAATAGTTAATGTTCAAAGTATTACCAAGCCTGTCTGTTAAAATATTTTTTATTTTTTGTCTTTAGGCTACTGCCGCAAGCTAGTGTTCTGATTTTGAAGACAACTTGTTAAGTTGTAGTTGGGGCCTTTTTGGATGTTTTCCACTTTTGCAGCAGGCCTCACTAATCCTTCTTGGGCTCATCCAAAAGAATTTATAATACCTCATTGTATATACTTGTGTGTCTTTCTGAATGAAGTGATTCACTACTACTAGTGTGTTTGACAAAGTCTGTATTACAAAAAACATTTCTAAAGCCTTTCCATATCGTGACAGAAATTGATTTTCCAGACCAAATTGATCATTCAAGGCGTTGGCAAATCAAACAAGTGACTCAAGAATAAACGGTCAGTTCCGATTGGCTTGTCCTTCCAAGTTGGGCCACAAGTGGCGGATTTAGAGAGGGGGGCAAGGGGGCCATGATTTGTCAAGCAATGATTAAAAAAACAAATCCTGCATTATATGGTTGCAAGCCTCAGGTGGATTTTCTGTTTTGAAAAAAGTGATCAACTAAAAAACACCGCGCCACCGACTCAACTTTCAAAAAAACAGACACTAGGACCAATTTTGCTTTGGCCTTGCAGATATGACCAAGCAGCTCATGTGGACCATTGGGTATTAGTCACTTGAAAGGATCCCGCATTCTGAGAACCAGTTTTGTCCACAGAATAGCAAGCATCGAACTGGTTCTCAAAATCTAGGACCCTTGTAAGTGACTATTGCCAACCACTGAATTCAAACGGCAATTGTATTAGCATTAGGAAACTTGTTCCTTCTATCCATGATTGAACGGCTGTGTATTTCCACCTGGCCCAGGTCCATGAATGGGAAAACTGCCCCTTCTTTACAAGGACTCTCACAGTGTTACAGCATACCAAAAAGTTGGGGCAGCAACTTCTGGAAGTTCTGGAGTACCAGGTTGTTCTTGCGACTGGCCATTTGATGTATGATGTCCAGAGTGACCACTGTGGTCTTATGGCCGGCGTCCACCTTAGACAAGGTCACAAGCAATGTAGGTAGAGATTCCACCCAGTCAGTCACTATAGGATTACTGAAACAAAGAACTTCTTTAGGTTCTAAAACTTTACAAAATTCGTTTTGCGGATTAAGATATCAAATGCAATGTTGTCCCTTAAATTTTGAGAGATCCATGTCAACACCATTTTGATAACTTCACCTCGAAAAAAACAGAAATTATCAAGAATGATTTAAAATTTATTTGATAGTAAGTAATTGACCAGAAATGTCCTCAAAAGAGTAATGCCCCTCTTAAAGAGACAATGAAGTGAACTGTTGTCAAAAAAGGAACGCATTTACAGTATTTTCTAACCAAGACTTATTTATACTTTTACACGTATTCCATCATATCATAATGACCGTACTAACAATGTTTTAAAATGTATAATTAAACATCCTAACAAACCTTTCATCATTTAATTGAACACTGTATGCATATATAATTACAAAAAATAGTTTCAGGCGGTCTGGACGTGCGCATGTTGGTCTATTGAACCAATCACCTGAAACTATTTTTATGCTATATTAAAATATGGTTAAAACTGAACTGAGGAGTTAGAGACCTGATTCAAGGGTCTAGCAGTGCGCCCCAGTAGAACTGGAGTCCACGACCTTGAGTAAAGGAAGCCAACACTTATCCCACTAGGCCACAATGGATGCTTGTATGTAAAGTTCTACCTTGAATACTTGAAGCCTTCATTTCCCAGGACTAAGTCGGCAAGGAAATCCTTGAGATAAAGCCGTCGTTCAGCAGACAAGTCATGACTCTTCTTGTATGAGTCATAGACAGCTTGTAAAATACTTTCTGAAAACATGCAAAACTGGGTTTATATCAAATCTATTTATGACTCTAAATGAAAAACGTTTAACAGCAACACATCTGCCTGGCTTACATCCGTGTTGACAAAATACAAAACACACACGCCATTTCCTTCATCGACAAATACTTCTCGACGTTAGCTTCCTCTGTGTGAGTCATTCCAACACCTCAGTGCACAACAATGAGGTAAAATTCTACAGTTAGAGTCACAATATGGCGTACAAGTGGAATAGCGGATTTGCAGCGACGCCATATTGAAATTTGGTTAATATGGTGCATTATGGGTGTTGTGGTCAGGATTCCGAAAGCGGCCATAGTAACAAGCATAATACGCGGTATGAGCGCGAAGAAAACTTACGGCGGATACACGTTGTGTTCCTGGCTGCTTCAAAAACAACAAGAGAGATAAAAATCTGAGTTTTTATGTGTTCCCTGCAAACCAAGAACTTCGTGAAAAATGGATAAACAACATTAGGAAAGCTGGGAGTAAGGGGAGATTTAGCGCATTCAAACCAACGCGGGGCCATCTAGTAGGCAACACGTAGCCCCTCGGTTGGCCATATAGGGGCTACAATACTTCCATTCGCTTTCTGTATTCATTTCGTTACTTCAGTGTATTTTAAACTGGCCGTGACCGGATTTGGGATACCGATTTCGAGTTTTCACCCCGTCAAAAATGCAATCTACACTTAAAACTATCATTTAAAAAACGCTTACTTTCATCATTGGTCCTTTCTACTTCCATACATATCTTTGATGAAGCTTAGTTGTGAGAATTAAGTTGACTTTGGCGAAGAATTACAACTCCACTTTTTTGTTGCCGTTAATTTTATCACCGCGTGCACGATAGCCACAAAGCATGTCAACTGAATCACGTGAGTTAGGCAAGGGTTAGCGCGAGACTGAGCGAAGCGCGTGACGCTAGCGCGCGACACTTGTAAAATAGCATGAGAAGGTATCGGGTGAAACTTGTAAGATGTGTGTCCCTTGGACTTTTTATTCGTCAACATGCGTAATTTTATGTAACTTCCTCAAAATGGCACCCGGTAACTGAGAGAAACTCGAGCAAACCGCGACAGATTTTCATCGATTTGTTCAAGTTTTGCTGACTAAATTGTATCCAGAGTCGTGGTATGTGTTAATTGTAACTCCGTGTTCCTATATGTATGGTTCATTTGATTTTATTTGCTGTATTTTGAAATGAATAACTTTTTGTGAGGATGTACTATCGCCCCTGAATGCCTGCGGCATCCAGTGCGATGTGATTGCCTAGGGGCCATCGTGTGTGCAGCGAACATTTTCCTGGTGAAAAAAAGACTTATGAGAACAACATTCCGACTGAGTTTCCTCTTAAAATTAACGTCTCTAGCATATCCACGGCGAAAGCTACAAAAGTTAAGCAACCCAAGAACTCTCAACTTGTCTGAAACAGGAGGAGATTTCGAAATCAACGCCAATAGCCCCAATACTGAACATGACGACAGTCGTGCCCTCGGTCACACGGTCACTGATCATAGCTACGCTGTGTTTACAAACGAGAGAGAGGACTTGCTTGGTATTATAAAGCAAAAAAATGAAACGTGGTTTTTAGTTTGCACATCACTCCAAATGCACACACTATCCAGCCTGCTCAAGACATGCCTGACCACAAGCTATCCCATGAGCCTTCGCGAAGGAAGTAACTCGCACATGCGCAATGCGTAGTTCGTCTGCGCTGCAAATCCGCTATTTAATTTAGTCAAAATGCACAACAAACTTTAAAATTTGATACATGGACATTTTTACATTGTTGTTAGCATCAGGGTGTGCATGGTACAGATGTCCAATAGCAAAAATTTGGTAAAAGTTGAGCATTTGCAGCAATGATGTAAGCCTTTTTGAAAAAAACGAAAAGTGGTGATTTTGGCAATTATATTTGTACCAGAATGAAGAATTTGTACGATCTTAATTTGACAGCATTACGATCACAAAGAACTTACGCCACAAAATCCAACACTCCGACACAGTCACATGCAAAATGTAAAAGATGCCCGGTGTTTGTGAAACAAAAACTATTTCCTCATTTGGCAACAAAGCTTACCTTAGGAGATCACTGAGGTACGCCAAGAATAAGTTATAACTCTGAAAAGTCCATCAAAAGTTTTTAATCTAGTGTCAGCTTGGTCATTTTGAGGCCAATCACAAATTTATTCACGTTCCATAGACAACAAAAACTAATAGTCTTTGCAGGAACTCGATTGCCTTTTAATTCTTATAATTAATTACAAAACCAGTGCTTGGCTACCTTTAACGAAAATTTCCATACCTGCATGCTGCGTCTTCAGAAGCCTCTTTGCAATGACAATATATTCAACGCACTCCTGCGCAGACAGCTTCTTATAACGGAAAATGTCACGAGCGTAGCGTGCCACATCGTTCATTGGGAACTGAGACGAACTCATGAAGAAGCTCATAACTTTGCATATTCCCATATTCAGGGAACAAATCAGGCTCTGGAACAACACCAGTAGCTACAATTGACCAATGGCTGGGTGTCCTTCAAGTAAACATACACATTTGTATTTGAAGCATGTCGTGTAATTGGTTAGTTTCGAGTTAGAGTCTGAGTCAAGTCTGAGTTCGGAGATTAGATCCAGAGATGAGGAGTTTTTTGGGACTTAAAATCACTTTTCAAAAAAGTCAGATGTTTTCAATCGAGTCACCAGTGCTCTCTTTTGGAAATCTCCATAGAAAAATCACTAAGCGCCAGTAAAAATAACCAAACTGAACACGTGCTCATTTGCAATACACAGTTTAAATTTCCCATAATTTTCGATTAGAGGCAAAAATAATGTAAAATACTCTATCTCGGCAAAAACAAAGCACATCACAAAGACATTTATTTATCCATTAAGCTCGACTGTCCATTTCAAGTCTATTATCCATATGTGACTCAATAGTGATGACATTCAAATCAAAGACGTCAACTCATGTGACCATCCGTGGCATGATCAGAGGCTTCACCGTCTATGTCAGAGGCAACTTCAATCTTTATAAACCACCTCCGCGAGTGCGTGCGTTTTCGTGTAAGGAGCTTAACAACTTGTGATGAAAAAATAAAATAAAAAAGTAAATGTCTCCTTTTCCATATTAACAGTAGACACAACACACAAACACTGTACCTCTTCCTCTTCAACACTCATTTTGCGTTTTCGCGGTACAAATCCATCACTACAAGAGAACGGAAACCTTTCAAGGAAGTGCTTGATGAAGTCTTTGGCATAGTTTTCTCTCAACCAGTCCATCTGTAACACAGGGATACAAGTTGTACAGTCTAGAGTTCACAATGACCAAACGCAAAAAGTAACTTTTGATATCGACAACTTACCGTTACGAAATTGGTTTCAAATTTTTCCTTAGGCACTTCAGAGATGAGTTCAGGGCTTTGAAAGAATCACACTTTGTTACTGCTTGAGTTCAGGTTCTACAAGTTGGCTTGTCACAGAGTGTCATTTTATATGCCGAGCATGGTCTTAAGGAGTAACAAACTTCTCATCTGAGTAAGGAACAAAGTGAAAGCAATATCATAGCAGTTGGAGGTCTAAATAAAAAGATTGCTTTTTGGATGGAACGCGGATACATAACCACTTTAATTCTTCCTGTAGATGTTCTCAATCTCTGACAAGTGGCACTGAAGATATCTATAACACCAATTACAGAATAATTTCAAGAAAATGCTTATTTTATCTAGCTAGCCGCAGCAGAGATGATGTCCCTTCCTACTACCGTTTGTGTGATAGAATCTTTTTGACAGATTACACTGCTAAAGTCACGGAGACATAAGTACCTTTCTAACCTAGAGAGACACATTTGCCGGCCGTCAATGTTTTTAATCCTTCTAACTCATACAAATACTTTCATGGTAATAGTGACTTCTTTCTCACAAGTTCTTTCATTAATAAAATCTTTTATTATGGCCATTTTTCAATGAAGATATATTGGATAAAATGAAGACTTCTGCAATAGGTATCCGCTAAAATTACATTAAAAAATACCCATGCTAAAAATTTTGTTAGCGAGAGGAGTAATATCTAGGACAGAAATTGCAATTGCAGGACCATTTGTTTGAGTTGGAAGGATTTAAAGACACTGATGACCCCCACAGTGTCCCTCTACACTCTACAGGTACTGATACAGTGCATGCCAGAAGGAATCAGACAAAATACCATTTCTACGCTATGACATGTAGCGTCACGACCAGTTATGGTGGGTCATTCTAGCTACTCTGACAGTGAAGTCTGCTTGCACTCCATAGTCATGATAAGAAATATGCCTTTTGCTCAGCAACCATGATGAGGAATGCGCATTGAGTACCACATTTAACCAGAACACATGCACGTGCTTTTACGGGAAAACATACGGTGTTATCTTTAGTGTCCATCTCATCGGCTTGTTGCCATAGCAACTCGAGAAGTTTCACCGCTGCGGTCTTCATGTGCAGCGCTTCTGGTGATAATGTGCCCTCTGAAAGGAGTCAAGTGTCCACTTTTCAACAACAAATGAGCATTCAGTATAGATGATGAAGTGTCTTTCGCAATATGTAGGCACAAAGCAGTGTCAGTGTTCAAAATATTTGCTATCACTTGTCTATACTGCTTGGGTTGAGAAAACGCAAGAATTTTGCAAAGGAAGCTAAATGTAATCACATGCTTAACTTGTAATACATGGCGATACCTCACAAATTATTAGGTGTTCTTGCGTTTTTGCGAGTTTCTCTTGTCTACAGAACATTCGCCAGGTCCCTCCGCACAGCGCTTGGTCATGGAACCGGTCTATTTAGTCAGTCATGTTGCATTTAGTGCAAAATATGATATGATGAGTCCAACAACCAATCACATCACGCCTGCTGTCAAGCACTAGCTAACTGCCATCCTTTCCCAAATCTACTTTTAATCTGAGTAAATGTCACGCTAAAACCATTTTTAAGTTGCTTATTTCCAGAGTTCACTTTTTTACTATAGGTTGGTGCATAACAGCTTTAACAAAATTTCTTCTGAGCAATAAATTGTGGTATTTCTTCACAGGAGTAGGTAGTGAAGACAGATTTCTTTGGTGCACAGGAGTTAATTTTAGATCCGTTGCACTACTAAGTCTACGACAGAGCAACATAAGCCAAATCCACATAAAAGTTACCATTGACTTGTCAGCAAGACCATTCGATAGTGTCAGCCAATCTTGTTTGTAACAAGATGATCTACTTACAGTACAAGACAAAAGCATTCAGACAAAATGACTTGGGATTCCCAGTCATGACGGCTGAGTGGAAGACAAATTCATCATCAGAGTAGTCTTCTTACACGAGCAAGATTGACAGGGCATTAACAGGAAAGTTAGTATTAAGATAACTAAGCCATTCTGTACTTAGAATTTTGTAGCCCTAATAGTTTTTATCAGTAATTTTTGCTGCTAACAGAATTGGCCGCCATCACCAGAGGCAGATCCAGGATGGAGGGGGGGTTCAGGGCACAGGAATAAACAAAATTTCGGCAGATGTGCGCACCCAGCCTAAAATGTAGGGATGCAGGGGTCCCGAATTTTTGGGTTTGCGGACCTTTTGACTAAAAAAAAGCCGTAAACAGGGTTTGTTCAGGGCCTATGCATTTTTTATTTACCCCTCCCCCCGAGCCCCCCTGGTTGCGTGCATGTGCTAGTCAGCAATTTGCACCCAAACAGCCAAATAGTATCTGGTAGAATTTCAGGGGGGCCATGGCCCCTTAGCCCCCCCTAAATCCGCCACTGATCACAGAAAACAAAGTTTATCTGATTACTCTTGTCTTGTACTGTACAGTGAATCCAGTAACACCATGACTGACCCCAAATATGACCTCTGATCTATTTCAACGCAACTCGGTCACAAATGATGTTAAGTACGCAGTGGCCGAGCATGCAATTCAATCCTTGTATGGCGCAGATCGGAAGGGTTGAAGGCACGATTGTAGTTACTTTTTTCCTACGTTGACGTCAAGTGTTGTGATTTGGACCTGCAATGACTTCATACAAATAACTTACCTTTCCTGTTATCCATGTGGTCATTTTCCGACTCCATCCAGCACTCGATCAACAGTGGTACAAGAGAGGTCATCAATGACTGGAGACCATTCCAGCTACTCACCAAACTAGATGAACTATCTGAGGAGGCAAAACCTGACCCTGAACTGCTGTTGGAGAGATCAGGTTACTTAGATTAGAATTCATTGCTCTCTTACTGAATGCGCATAGCAGTTTTTTTTTACATGACGCAAGCTGACACGGGGCAAGTGTTCGTGTGAAACAATTTCTGTGAAGACACCAATTTTGATGGTCAACTTGTTTCATGTGAAAAGTGTTTCATGTGAAAAGTTACCCTGGGAGTACAGTGTGTAACGGGTATTATTACACAGAAAGCGTCTCTATAAATTACAACGTGGATATTCATTTATGTTAATTAAATGCTAAAAAATTTGAAGCTGATTTGTTTACATTCACCAGACTCGCAAACAACGAATAGCATGCAGTTAACTTTTTAACTTAGCCAGAAGAAGGAAGAAAAGACAAGCGTATCTGAGAACTTGTTTACTGTGACTGATTCTTGGCAATGTACTTAAATGTAGCTTTGAACCTTATGTAAATGTTGTATTTGCACGCAGAAAGACATGTAGTATAATTACAACTACACTTCAAGAGATTTTACAAGTCTTCGTCAATTTAAATTGAATTCCTGTGATACATTTAAGGAAATAAACATATCAAAATAAGTCAAAGGACAAGAAATCTGACTTCTACGAGCTGTGTTACCTCAGGTTGAATACTTTGTGTCTGTGGGTATTCACTGCACAACTGTGAGGCTGGTGATACACTGGCTGACTATGGCTCCACCTCACTGTTGTCTGTTCAGCATTACAGTCTGCTGATTGGCTTGATGTGTCATGTGATGATTTGAGTGACAACAGAAGCTTATGCAGTCTTGCCAAAACTTTAGTCCTCCATTTCTGTGTGGAGCCACCACTTGGTTTGATGTTTAATGAGCGCGACTTTTTCTTATCCTTGTTTTGCTGCCAGGAAATCTGTTCTAGAAAATTCTGCACAAGTTTACTGGCATCGCTTGACATCAGATGTGGATAATAGTCTAAGCACACATCTAACACATTGAGAGAATCTCTCTGAATGTCATCATATATATGAGTCATCGCACACCGCAAATGAGCCACTAAAATTGGGAAAAATGCGCTTATCTGATCAGCAGAAATATGCTGAAACAATTGCTTCAAAAGTTTCACAGTTGCCTGGCGAACGACAGGGTCCTTGTCAACAAATAACGTTGATACACGTTCAACAAGTGTTCCTAGGTTGGCAGCCAAAACATCAGGAAAGTTTGTATCTAACTCTTTGAGGCCCACAAGAGCATCGTGTCGTACTGAGGCATTGTAATGTTCCAGCTGACTAAGAAGATCCTGTAAATAGAAAACATAGAAAATAACAGTCAGCAGGGCATAAAACGAAGTGAACTAGCAGAGGTGATGGGGTGCTGGCTTTGGCATTAGTAGTTGGCCACCTTGAATCAAAATCAGCTGTCAATTTGTACTGGAATAAAACTCTCGTCATTTACAGTTGAAGTGAGTGGGAATGAATTACACATACAATATTCCAAGAATGAAGAACCCCAACAGCCAGTCAATTTTTACGTCTCTGTCCTTTTTACCCACTTAGAAATGTGTACCTTGCTCTCTTTACATCTGCAGTTTTATAAAAAATCTTCTGAGTGAATGATCTTGCTCACCAATATACTTTGCTTCCTCTTGGTGGTAGGTCCCGATGTGGTCGGTTTAAGCTGATCCTTCAGCTGAATCGTTCCCGACTTGAAGCTTGTGTTAGTCACATTATCAGCTCTGGGAAGTGACTTGCCCACCTTTAACTTGACTTTCTGAAAGTCTTTATTCAGATTCTTCCTTTTCCGGCTTTTAGGCATGTCTACTTTGTGTGTCTACCAGTGAACTATAAAATAATGAGACATAAAACTCGATCATTTACTTACGCATACTAATTGATCTTTTCGCAGAGCACATCTTAAGATTCCCATACAATTTGTGTTTTCATTTTCCAGGATGTTTTTTAATTTTCTAAACCTTTTTTCAGAAAAAGTAGAAAAGAAAGGTCAACAATCCCTCTCATTATTTGAATAGGCAATGCGATTTTTTTACTTATAGATTCTTACAAAGTTATTGCCTCTTTTCATTTTCCGGTTCTCCATGGAAACCATTTCCACAATTTCCAATATTCTCAATGAAGAGTGGAAACCATGTGCCTTAAACAATCTTTGCATTAACATGCCATTGACAAAACTGAGGCAGATGCAGAGGGGCTAGTCGCAGCTGATTTTGAACATACGTAATTCCATAAAACTTTGCTCCAGGATGAGCATGCTAATTTTAAAAACTGTTAAGGCAATTCCTAATCAGCATTATGGCAAAGTTGTGTCCTGCTGTGCATGTATTGTGGCAGTGTGTTCACACTGAGTGAATGCACCGAGACAGTTTGTGGCCCTCGACTACCATACATTTGCTGCTTAAGATATGGGGGACGAGGGACACAAACCACAATTGCTTTTCTTTTATAAACAGGTCTAACGGACATGACAGGCGGTAGATGAATGCTGGATTTACAAAAAATCTCAGACGGTCAGGTGTTTAAGTATCATGCTGACAATGACTTGTCCATCCACAAATGGTGTTTTAGTGGACTGAAAAAGCTTAAAGGATGTTTCCCAATTTGTACCCACAGAATGTTCGCTCTTACAGTAATGAGACAACGCGTGCCTTTCACAAAAAATGGAACATGGGATTTTTGTTTGGTGTGTAATCCCCTAAGCTTTGCCACAACACAAGTTATGAAGCACTGCCAATTTCTTCACCAACTATCATAATGAACATCTGCTGGAGAGCCTCCGACTTTGCCGTAAACGCTTACTTACAACTCGCGCTTGTTGTGATATCTGCTACAAGCTCCAACAGTCCCTGCTATCACAGACAATATGTATGGGTTACTCTCAGCTTAATCTAGTGTGGATATTCATCAGTTTTAATTATTAACACCTGGCACATTACCTTAGACAATGGGATCACCCCGGCCACTGCAAAGTGGAGAACAATGTTCCCATTATGGAAATGTTCAACAACTGATGTACTTTGTGATTAATAAAACAACACCAGCTAGTGAATATTGAGATCGGTTAACACACAAAATACACTGAAAAAATTACAGTTACAAGCCTGGCAACATTTGATCAAAGCAAACTTGGCTGGCAACACAGACTATTGCTTTCCATTTAAAACATACTTTAACTATATCAGATCAGGATTACCACCACCAGGCGAAAAACCTTAACGGAAGTCAATCTCAAAAATGCATGACATGCCTGCAAATTGCTAGCTACCCAGATGTTGTGTATTGACAATACTGCTTGTAGTTTTTCATTAGAATACAGTCACCTGGTATTTACGCCCACAGGGCACATGCTTGTCCCCTTCTTGTATTAGTTCTCCAAGTGAATATACGTATTATATTTTATGATCGACATATGTCCCGAATAAAGATAAATGATAAGTGCGTGGCAAGCTCGTTACCAGAGATGAAAAGGAGACCGAGGTAGGCGATATAAGGTCATTTATTATGACTAATATAATTACAATATAATGAATACAGGTAAATAACGTATAATAGGTAATCTCTGGTAAGATGGGCAATAAAAAGTACCGTCCACGTGGAAGTACGAGAGAATGGAGAAAACTGGGAGGAAGAGGGCGGGAAAATTGAATGAGTTTTTGACGTACAACAATGCGGCCGGAACAAGGTGAACTGAAAGAGAGGTTACAATAACAAAGAAAAACGCCCCTAAAGACACGTGACAATCGTCAGCCTATAAGAGCCAAGAGCTGACCAAACTCGAGGCACATGATAACAGCAGACCACTGCGAAGGCTGGGAAAACGACGTGTCGTCCTACACCAAGGAATAATGGAATAGACCGAGATGAGGGGGGAAAAGGAGTAAGACGAGTCCATATGCTCACATAAATATATTTAATGAGTGAAATACCATTTATGATCGACATATGTCCCGAATAAAGAGAAATGATACGTGCGTCGCAAGCTCGTTACCAGAGATGAAAAGGAGACCGAGGTAGGCGATATAAAGTCATTTATTATGACTAATACAATTACAATATAATGAATACAGGTAAATTACATATAATAGGTAATCTCTGGTTATCATATTTTACTCTCATCTGTGTTGTTTTACTGGTTCTACGAACACAACACCAGCGAATGACTGCTATGTGATCTTCAATGAAGCTGTCATTCCACTGAATGCAAAATATGAAACTGGCTAATTGAATAAGACAGGTGTGTTCTAAAAATAATGAGATATCTGATAAGCTCCCATAGCTTTATCCGACCGACAATTGCATTTGGTGAACAGCTCTGATTATAAGATTGGATTTAACTTGCAATGTAAATGAAAGGATCAAAAACAATCAAAACTGTCAAACTGTCAAAGCTATATTGACAGTAAGCTTTGTTTATGTTGGTGAGGTTTCATGGTTTCCAGGCAATGTATTCAAACATCTGTAATAGTCAGATAGGTGGGTATCTGATTTACAGGCGAAATAATGTAGAGTCGCATACGCTTCGAATTCCTGTGTTTCTTTCATTTTTTGACAGATCTTTTAAATACTTCACTCAGACTGTTCAGGTGAATAGGCCTACACTATATATATAGCTACCAAACTGAAAAGTGCGTCTCTTGGAACAAATATATTTGTGTTTGACCTTCGAGTAATCAAGCAACATTGCCAAGTTCAGCTGTTCGTATGTCCTTTCGCACAGTTTGATACATATAGTTTAATCTTTTCGACATCACTTTTCAGCTTAGGAGATGCCCAAAAACGGCGGGATATTCTTCTCAAGCTGCATAACAGGTGTCAGAATCACACGTGCCATATCAACACAGTCTCGCCATTATTATTGCACAATTTCTTGAGCTATAGACTAAAATAAGTTTTACACGACAACGTATTGTTTGTCGGGTAAAATGGTGGCTTGAAAACCCAGACGAAGGTGTGTCAAGAATGTTGCATTCTGATTGGTCAGTTAAGCCGTCAGTCGTAATCCTGCCGATAGGTCAATTGGCCGACTTGTCAGGTATATAGCGTCAGCCACTACACAAACATCAAAAATAACCTCTGGATCCCAGAATCACCAGAGGCAGAGCCAGAGGACACGGTACCATGTAACCGTCCCGGGTTTTGAGAACTAGGCAATCACTGATTAAAATGTTTCTCTAAATCTGGTATCAGTCAGTGCCCAAACAGCCAAACAACTTCAGTTGGCAAGTTAACCAGGAAGAAAAGGTAGGGGTGTCCTGTTTATTATCAACCAAACGCTTATGCAACGGCACAGGACAGTAACTTAGATTCGTTGACCAACTCCATCAATCTGAAAGTATTGCCAGAAAACATACCGTCACAACCTTGCAATCAGAAGTAATTTAAAATTGTTGAACTGCATCAACAACGTGATCTCCTGGAAGCAGACATCTTTAAACTCGCGAGAATGTGCGAGATTTGTGTGTTCGCACCTGTCCACTAGGGGATTTTGCTGTTCCTATTATTTGTTAGAGAGGTAGATGGAATCTACATTTTGTATACAAATTCTGCCAAAGAGACGACTAAGTGCTGCTTTTGTTTATAAAAAGATGTTTTTATAGTTTTTGTAGTAGGCATGATTGGCATAAGTTGAAAATTGCGGTATATTTCAATAGTACTATGTGAATAACTGACTATTTCGCCTCTCCGTATAAAAAGCGATCATAGTATTACTCACCGAACCTGTGATAGTACAGATCATAAAAAACTGACAAAATTTGAAAGATTCTGTATGTTTCTGTTGCGTTATTAACTTCTAAGATGGGTGCTTCTGTTTATATCGTGTATGTTGTAACTGCCGCGTGCCTTGCGCATACAGGTATGATATTTGCGAAGTGAAACTAACTCTTTCAGCCTCACACTGACTAAACCATCAAAAGCATGATACTATCAGTATCACTTACAAGTACCTTTTGCGTATAGACTCTAGAGGGACACCTTAGGAGGCTGTTGATGTCCGAGTCCTTCCAACTCGAACAAATAGCCCTGTAATCAAACATTTTTGGCACTGGTTGGAAAAAACGGTTCCTGATTCCGAGAACCAGGCAATCACTGAATAACAGGTCCATTATTCAGCGGATGAAACTGGTCACAAAATCAGGGACTGCTATATCTGATGACCAGTGCCCCTTTTTCTAACAGTTCTTTGTTCAGTTACCTTAGAAAGACACCAACAGCCTGATAAAGTATCCCTCTGTGTGCAAAAGGTACTTGATAGTATGTTTGATGGTTTAATAAGCATAATTCACCGAAAAGCTTCTTGTATAGAGGGCCTAAGGGATGGCAAGTTGAGACAGTGGTACTGTCTACATTTATTCATGTTTGGTGATCTAAAAACTTAGAAAGATGTACAGGTCAATTGGTTCCTGTTGCAGTTACAGTTCCTTCGTTGATTGGTAACGCAGGTAATGAGCATGTGCTGCCAAAGATATTTTTTAACAAAACCACCCTGTAAAACCTTGTGCATGTGGGCCAAATAATACTTGACTGAAATTTCCAGTGAAAGCTTGTGATACAATAAACATTTTCAGAAAAAATGCAATTGTGACCTTTACACATGTTCTCTGGGATTAAATTTCCATGACACTTGCATCTTACAGTAATTATGATAAGAGATTGATTGATTGCTGGTCACAATAAGATTTCATATATTCCAATTGAAACTTCATTGTGAAGCTAGTTAATAAAACAAAATGAGACTTATGTACTCTCTACACATTTAAACTTATTTGAATGTGATTTTACACTTTTTACATATGAGTTTCATCACTTTATTGCATGTGTATTGCCTTCACTGAAATCCCTACAATGCAAGCAGTCTGCTTTGTGAGATATCTTAGAATTGACTTTGCACTGAGATTCATTAAGTTTTATCTTTTGCTATGGTTGACTTGTACCTTTGTTTTCTGTAGCCGCAGCCTTGAAGTGTTACCAGTGTGTGTCCAACAAACAGACCGATATCTGCTACACCATGGAAAGAAGTCATGTTACACTGAGGCCAACAACGTGTGTGGAAGTGAACTATGACAGAAAGTATACCTTCTGTTACAAAAAGTTAAAAAGAGATAAAGATGGTGAGTCTGAGGAAGAACAGCTAGCGCCATCTGGTGGTACAGCAATTCAATTGGTTTTACCACACTGTTTGAATAGGAAAAGAGTAAAAACTCTGGAAATCCGGAAGTGCACAGGCTCAAACTATAGTGCCCAAATGGCTATGGTGTTAGCTGCATGCCAAATCATGCAGCCACGTTAGCCAGTAGGCCCTACTGCGAGAAGCTTGCCTTTCTAGTTGTAGTCATGTTTATTTTGGGATTGAGTAAATGAAATCAACATAACATAAATTCATTTCTGGCGTGACTTTGTGTCTTTCGAGCTATTCTTATGATCATGCAGTGTGCATTCTCAATTTGGAAAGTACCGGGAGACGAAAAATCCCAATGTCGCCAAGAACAAGACTGTTGTGACTTGTGAGCGTCATATCCATGCCAATTTAATAGTTAGAGTTGCAAGCTTTTTTAAGTTGCATATTTTCTGAGTGATGTATGCAGTATTGCATTTTTAATTTGTACATATGGTTCATTTGGGTGATAGTCACCATGTGTTAATCTAGTTTTTAAAGCACTCCAATGTTCACAAGGCTTCACATTTTGTTAAGCAAAAAACTAGGTTTGTCGGAAACATAAATGTTCCTGAAGACAGGTTGAGAATGGTTTCGTATTTGAATATCCGTGGTCAGAGTTCTTTATGGATGTTTTGCCATACAAAGTACTGGCCCACGCTTTCCACGGCCATAATAATGAGTCAGTGCAACGTAGGTTTTTTTTATTTCATTGAATATAATATTTCTACAAGAAATTAAAAATATCATTTACATGACTAATGTTTTTTCAACAGATCGTGGTGTTCCTGTTTACCTGACAACGAATGCAACAGATTTTTTATAATGTGCCTAAATAAAAAATAACTTACTGTGTTCATATGTATTCTGTCTTTTGGTATATCAAATTTTGTGGGAAATTCAGCCATAAGTATCATTTTAGGCTCTGCATATGAGACTACCTGTTTAGTACACATGAACATGATAATTTTGTTTTATTAAAAAACAATAAATTTGTCAATACTATTTTTAAAGCTTTTTACAAAGTAAGTGTCATCCTCATTTCTCCCCTGGCTCGTTTCTTTTTCGCTTTTTAGTGAAAAACAACTTAATACTTAAACTTATTCAAAGTCAGCCAAAATTGCATATGGACCCATTGATCTTCATGAATCTGCCACTGTTGCCACTTGGTGGCGCTATTTCCCGTTGGTTACACATTTTCCAGTCGAGGCCTCTCTTCCTATTTAAATGTTTTGTTTTACTGTTGATCATTTCTCTTCAAGTAATGGTATGGTCTGTCCAACCTTAACTTGTTTAAAACAATTTGGACACACAGTTTTCTCTAGTATTTATTTGTTATGGTTTTCGCACCACTTGAGCTTGGCTGCAAGAAGCAGTATTTGTCCCCAAAAAGTTGAATTCTACTTTCTGTCTCATCAAGAGACATTTTCTTTAGATTGGTGTTTACTTATATTGTTTCGGAAAGACCAGGAATGCCACTTTTCTGTTTCAGTATTATCAAATGGGAAACACAATTTTGACAAGCAAAGGAAAATTTCAATGGAGTTTGTATCAAGTTAATCATTTGGTCTTATTCGCATTGTTATATTACAGGATCTATCAAAAAACACTATTCCATGCATTTCCATTTATTTTCAAACACTTTTCTAAACGCATGTAATTTCTGAGGCATTGTTAATCTTTCCAGTAGTCACGTTGTCTTCAATTTTCATTGCAGGCAATTTCCAGTCAATCGATAGAGGTTGCGCCTACACCAAGTCAGACCACACCTGTGCACTGGGCACTGACTGGGCACAGTGGCCCAAGCTTCCTCAATGTGAAGTCCAGGCGTGCCCAGTGGATGCATGCAACTCAGCATGGAAGGCTGGCTTCAGTCTGGCAACATTGCTAGGGCTGGTGGTTAGATGTTTATAGATAGGAACGGGTGAGGATAAGAACTATAACAGCTGTACTGTGATAAAAAAATCTTGCCCACTTGGGACTAAAATAATCGCCAAAATTGACATTCCATTTTTCAAGGGCCTCTAACATTGGAAATGCCCACAATTTGTGAAAATGTTATATGGCTATGCCGTAGAAGTTTAATATGAAAAAGCATTTATTTGGTGCTGCTTGTCATTTATGAAAAAGCTGAAAATATAGATTTTCATTTATTCAGCATATGGTGTCTTAAATTGGTAAGATTTTACCGGATGAAAGTTTTTCAAGTTAAGCAAAGGTTCGACTAGTGTCATCCTACTTGTGCAAGTTTTACTTTATTTTTCTCGTGTCTTACATTCAGTCACTTTTTACAATTGGGATTAGTGTTATAAAAAGCTGATGAATCAAGCCTAATGGTGAACTTGTGTCAATTATGCACAGTAATGATTGTCAAAACCACCATTGTTCAAATTTGAAAGGCTTCCTTCAGTGGTATAAATGCTTTAGAATCCAGTCATGCCGTGGTAATAACAAAGTTAAGATTTCTTTTAGTTATTTGTTTTTAGAAATTTGCTCTGCTTTTCTATTATAGCACATTCTGAATTAAAATTAAATTGTTTTCCATAAAACTGACCAAAGTTAGGGTCAGTTTCGTCGTGTGAGTGATCAATTTTCAAGTTGAGTTTTGAGTACAGAGATGAGATTGCGGGCTGAGAATATGGTTCATAGCAGCCTTAATTAGTAGATCAATTGATTCATACTGTCCAGAACTCTGCTTAACGTGTCGCAAATCACATTTTGAACTTGTTAAAAAGAAAACATTGCTAGTCTATTAAGTTATAAAGACAGATTTGACAAATGATTGATGTAGGGTCTTGTTTTTGTTGTTTTATGAAGGTGGTAAGATGGAATCAAGCTTGTATTTAGAATCAAATTTAGAAAATCATGCTCCACACACACTGATATGGAAACTTGTGATATACATCCAGGGATAATGTAAAGCAGTAACTAAATTTCGATGCTATTTCAATCTATCCTAAGCTTACCAAGTTACAGTTGTATTCATAGTAAATGTGTAAAGAAAAAATGCAAATGGATCACCTTTGGACTAATGATCTACTTAGCAGGAACACGTCACCGCCATCATACAGTTTTATTTTCTAGCACCACATCATGGTATGGTAATTCTCCACTAACTCCCCTCATTTTCCACTCCAAAAATTATTTTGAAAAATAATATTTTGTCTCACACTTATTTTGCTTGAGGCTACTTGGTGGGAATTTGTTGCCTCACCTAATTCGCACGCAGTCAGTGTTGCACTTTGGAAAATGTCAACGCAAAGCCCCATTATCAATTTTAGTAATACAGACCTATGTAAGTGTATTAATAAGGTCTGAACATTGTATGTTCACTTAATTCATCCATTTATCTGGGATGTCTCATGCTGTTAACATGTGGTGACATAGATGGGTGTCGTGTCATTCAAGAGTCATGTGCTTCACCAATAATCAGGTAAAGTACTATTACACTGGAACAGGATAATGTAACTTAATTACTGTTCATCGATCACCTTGGCAACCGGTAGGCTGCTTTTCATTAAATTTACACAGGAACAGTTGGTTACTCAGTTAATTTTGCACACCCGTTAACTGCGAACTCAGTATATTCAATTTATTTGGCACACCCCCATTATCAGGAAAATATATTTAATTTTATTTTGGGCGAAATAAGTTGAGATTTACTGTACTTAATGGACTTGAGTCAGTGATGTGCAAGGAAACTTTTTATCACAAAACTTATTGAAAAATATACAGTAACTTATATGCTCGGTAACATTCATGCCTTCACAATATTTTTTCTGCATCTTGTCAAATAATAGCAAAATGATTTGAACCATAAGCAAGCAAATTTCATCTCATGGAAACAAGCATCATTCATTAACAAAGATAATATTTGTTTAATATTTTCTATTCTAAAGTACAAAATGTTAAAGTTTTCACTTTAAAAAGCCAAAGTTTTCAGGCTAATAGGCCATTAATATAAGTACAGAAAGGCTACTCTAGCTAATAGAATGAATAAGAATTTTGCAAGTTTCCATAAAAAAATTTCAGGTGTGTGGAAATTACAGCAATCTTCTTAGAAAAAACATTTTCTTAGAATAAAATGGGTCACATTATTACAAACGCCTTGACAGTATATTCATTCAGTTAGTTTGCTCACCATAGATTTTTAAGGTATACGATTTCATAGTATAAAACCTAGTTCTTAAGGAAACATTTGAAAATTTTTTAGCAAAGGTAGTTATTCAAATTAATTATTTACTGAGAATATGCATGTATTTTAAAATGTTTCCAATTGTGTATAGTTGGAGAAAAAAGGTTTGTTTTACTTAGAGGAGGGATGGAGAGAGCTTGTTTGAAGTTTTCGCCATTGCCATTAAAATACGTTCAACCTTGACCATTATTACTCATCTGTATGTAATGAGACTAATTATTGTTATTTTTAACCTTGTTTTGTACTTTTGTGAGGTTCAGTGGTTTGTCTGTTATCTCACCCTTATGGTTTGGTTTGAGAAAAGAAATGTAGTGACACTAAGATGTAGCCAGGGCGAGTTTGGTGAATTGGCTTAAAGATTCCATCTCTGACCTCGAGTACTGGTTCTCTTTTTCTATTATTATAGCTTTAGTGCGTATATTATGTGTAATTTATTCAGATTCGGAAGGATGAACTGTATCGTTATTTTTATATTGTATTTGTAAATCGGTAAAAATAAATTTGTTGTATTTGTAAATCGGTAAAAGTAAATTTGTTTCAAACATTTTTACAATCAGTTTCGCTGGGTTATCCTACCTGTTATTTCAATATTTTTAATCAGATTGTATGTTCCAAACGTTTACCTGAGAATGGTGATCTTGCCTTATTCACAAGTTATGTGTGTTTAATCAAATACCTACGAAACTATTGCAAAAATGTATCTTCTGGAAGTATAAAGCTTGTAGAATTTATTTTTTCATTGTGCACCAATCTCTGATTATGGGTCACGTGGCCATGTCTTATTGTTAAAAGTTCAGCAAAAAATGTTCTCTCATAGCAGAGCAGGACTAACAATAATATGGATAAGTTTCGTTTAGTACGTATCTAAGTATTCAAGCTGAAATCTCAAAAACAGTGTTACATTTTTCTATGTTAACATATCATTTTCCGGTACAGGTAATACAGCTTTTGAATTTTGTCGTTACTCATGCAAACGAGTGCAACATTTTGCGTTTTAGAGAACTGGGTAAATCATATGATGTTCCGAAGTTATTATCAGTCTACGGATGCTACGGATTCAAGTAACCCCCGACTGGCTCCGTCGCCGCCGTTGCGTTTGGCCGCCATGTTGAATTCTGCTGGCTACGCCAGTGTTGTCACATGTTTCAAAATACTGGCAGCACGATTACTCTTTGGCTTTTTACAGCTACAACCAAAACTGACGCGTCAGAGCTCATCCCATATACTTACACGGGATTTTCTTTCTCAGTTCAGGAAATTTGCGTCTGTTGTTCGAAGGAACGCCGTCGACTGTTGACATTCTATTACGCATACGGTGTCTCCCCTCTGTTCGTAAACTGATCAATGTCAAATTGACTGGAGTCACTAGAGTTTCGGATGATAAAAAAGTTTGAGGATCAATCAAGGAACTGTTTTTACGGGACACCTGACAGCAAACGTCATCGGTCTATTCTGTTCGTAGTCTAATCTTGAACTGAAACTACCACAATATGATACGGTAATGAATAAAATAACGTGGGGTGAGAAAAAGTTAAGGATAGATGTAAGAATAAATATTTAAACCCCAGACATTATTTATCACGAATTTTGAATGTAGTAGCAGAATTAAATAAGCAGATGTTTAACAACCTTTAATGGTATCACATGCGAATGTAGAAACTTCTATGTTTTTCAAAAGCATCACTCTTACAATACTAAAGTTTTAAACAGCCAAGTAACGATAAATCGAATTAGTTTTCAGCCGGCTGATTCTTCACAAGCTTATGTTGGTACCCAACAGATTATCGAATTTGGTTTCTGTTTTACGTAAGTAAGCGAACTAAATTCATCTGGCCATTTCGTCTCGGTAAAGTTCACAAGTAGCTATCCTGGTTGCTGTTCAGAGATATCCAGTAGAGTTCTCTGTGCGACAATGTTTTCTCTCTAAGTCGCTTTTTGTTCCTGAAAAGCTCACATGGGCATTGTTTCTGAAACAGCGGTTTATTCAAATCTCATTTTGTTGCCGAAAAGCTCCCATAGGCACTATTTCCGTATCGAACATCCCCGGAAGTTCTTAAGTGGTGCGCTACTATGGCTCATGCAGGCCGATGACCGACTTCTTGTTGAAAAAGCAGGAGATTGTATATTTTAATAGACCGTAACGCGGAACAAGTTGAGTGTCAGTCAAACATTTAGACCGTGCGTTCTACAATATAAAGTAGTGTGAATTTCGAGTTGAGTGGATGGTGGCACCAAAAAAATCTGAATTTTAGTAGATTGCCAGTGAACGAGCAAAATTCGAGAGCCATTCCTAGTTTGAAGCTGCCAGGCTCAACTACATAGCTGCCTGGCTATTTGGGTACTTTCTTGCACCCATTACATTTATTATTCTACAAGGGAAAACGAGAAATGGGGGGTGTGAAAAGATCACGGCCTCGCGCGTTAGTGACGAACTTGACCACACAGTGGAAATATCATCTCCCCCCCGGACTGTTAGAACACTTCGTAAAAATATAGACAAAAGTCACCATGATCTCGACCATACATTTTATTTTATCTGTATAAGCAGTTATACGTTTGAAAATTTGTTTCTGAACGGCTAATTAGGTGCACGAACTTCAGTTGTGAACCCACACGCTGTTCGAGCCTCGTTAACTCTCATGAGGTCTGTGTTAGAATAGCCTGACGGCCCATCTGGATAGTCCGAAACATACAGAATAGCAAACGATCTGTTCGAAGAAGGCTTTGCAGCGGTTTAAAGTCCCATCCATCACAAAAATTAAGTTTTGATTTAGACTACTTACCGTTATGCAATTAGTTTCAATTATTGTGTCCCAGCTAATAAGTTGGAAAGGATTTCAAGGCTTCGAAACAACGGTTCGTTACTTGACTAATCAGGCTTTTTAAGTTGGCTTGTCGTCACGGCGCGTCATTTTAAGCGCTGAATATGGTTTCAACCAATAATGAACGGTTAGTTCAGAAATTACTTCTCATCTGGCTGAGGAACAAGTTGAGACCAATTCCAAACAGCGGTAAGTGGTCTAAATCAAAAGTTTCAAATTCCAAAATGTGCGGTTATCAGTATGTAGCCGAGTTCGATGAACTGAGACGAACAATTAGTGCCTACCATATGTACGTAGGTGTTTGATTGAGCCTGTCGATCGAAGCCATGCGTGCCGGGCTTACTTTAGACCTTGTTGGTTGAATTTTGTCAGCGAATTTGATTACACTAGTGATCTTTAGTTAAAAGCTGCAAGTACAAAAGTTGGATATCTACCATCAATCAAAGTATACTGAAGGTGACACTGCATAAATATAAATAATAATTGCAGGTCGTCTTGTACATGTTGTACCAGACGTGCACAGGCCCCTCATGTGAGCCCATTGCACTGATAACCTGGAGCCATTTTATGCTTCAGTAATACATACTTAAAACCGAGTTGGCGAGCTCTAAAGACCTGACTCAAGGGTCTAGCAGTGTGCCCCAGTGGCTCTCGAAACCACGACCTTGAGTAAAGAAAGCGGACACTTATCACATACTGCCTCCTCTAGACAACGCGTAAGTCAGAAGATGACGAAATGGCGTCGTGTTGCGTCAAGATTGAAAACTGGGTTTATAGACAAGGAGCGTAAACTCTTCCATGGCGCGCCTTAATTTCCAGCTGCGGACTGAGCTGAATTCTTGAGGCCATGGAATCCGATTCCCGAGAATGGATTATTGGTTACCGGGTACGGAATATTTTCGGTGCATGTGAAATTTAGAGGTGTTCGTCTAGGGTTTGTGCCGCGGGTTTGACGTCTGATGGTTCGGGACCGGAGTATGCTAGGGGATCGTAGTTTGAGTAGAGGCGCAGCNTAGTTACAGGATATATTGTGCCACAGCTGGGTTCAATATTTTATATGTAATTTCTTAATGGCCCCATATTTGCATTAGGCAACATGATCAGAAGACAATGAGATGCATTCCGTAACATAAGATGCTTGCGGAACGCTCATTTTTGTGGCAGGAAATCTTGGCTGCTGGAACGGAAAGGTATGAATTTTCTCCGATAATTCAACTTTCCAGGATTGTCAACTCATCCCTTCATGTAGTGGCGGCCATTACAATAGCCTTTCTTTGGAAAGTCTAAATGTCACTCTCGAAACAGTCATTCCCGTGGGTTTACATGATTTCGCTTGTCTCGCAAGGAATTTGTTTTACGAACGCACCCCTGTTTGTGGAAATTGGCCAACCCCTTAAAATAATCGGTGCAGGAATGTGGTCGATTTTCCAAAAAAAAAAATTGTTTTCGCAATTTTTATAATTATGTGAGCTTTGTAATCTTTCTCCAACCCACACCTTTCTTTCTAAATAAGAATTCACATTTACAGATGTTTCTGGCAATCAACTTGAAAACGTGTACTATAGAGACATTGCCAATAATATGATTAGTTTTTTCGTCGCTTAGTTCTGAGAATATTTCTGTAAAATGGCATCTGTTTTCAATTCTGGAACAAAGTTTTTATCGAAAGTTGAAATAATTCTATGCCACTACGTTGAAAAGGTATTATAGGGAAAGATAATTCGATATTTGCTTTGTGTTCGGATTTTGCGAGTTATTTGGCAGAAGAGTAACGTTAAGAATGTATCTATTATAATATCAATAACGTATGACGACGAAAAAGTGAAACTCAGTGTTGTTGCCTAGGTTTCACTTTGCGAAATGCAAGTCGTAGAGATGAGACGCTGATCGATGCCTTCGTGTTTTTGTTTGAGTGCAAATTACGTAAACGAGTAATTGGATTCTTGGGGTCGTTGACTCTGCATACGATATGGTGCATAATTCTCACTTCGGATTAAAATGATTCATCTTATAATACTGACTTTCCATGACGTATGTATGAGGATCTCTAGAATCTTATCCACAAACCTATGCATTTACTCATATATTTATAAAACTATAAAATATAGTTCAGTACAGGTGTCTTCTGAAAGTAGAAAATTTGAAAATTTAGATTTTTGACATTGTACCATGCTGTCATTAATTAGATCACAGTTTTTAGCAAAAAAATAAAGAAACATTCATAGCAAAACACGTGTATCAATAACATGACGGAATTTCATTTGAAAAAATGATGAAATCTCAAAAAGGTTCGTGAAGCACATTATCCGATCAGCTCTTTCTAAGATGTTTCGAAGTTAGTCAAATTTGGATTTTTAGATCTTACGTAACCTTAATGTGTATGGTGTTTAAGCTGTTACTTGAACCGAAAGGACATCATATTTTAAACCCTGTCTAGGATAATTAGTACAACTTTGTTCTTTAGAATGGAACTGCGGCACAACCCAAAATCATATACACTATATCTGGAAAAATAGACAATGCATACGCTTCCGCTAACATGAAAGCATTGTTGTATTTGGTAAGTCGTGTTATTGAAATTGCAAGAGTGAAAAATGTGCTACTTCCGCCGCCGCCAACGATGACGCTGCTGACTTTTTTACTAAACTTTCCTTTGTTAGTAAATGGCACTTTTCATTTTTAACTGAATAGTACACTCGACTACATATTGATATTTCACCTTTCAGAAAACAGTTAATCTCATAAACGCAGCAATTTGTCACAGCAAGCATGACATACCGACGTTATACACGATTAGATTGTTACGCGGGAACATAAAAACATTTCATCCCCGGCAACATCACATGATTTTATTTCAATTTACTGAATGCATTATACCTACAAACGATCAATTACGAATTAAATATGTCACAATATGATATCGTGCTTTGAAATAGGATAGATCATTCTCTGCAGTCACAAGTTGGCAAACGGTCAACATTTGCGGTAATCTACACACAAGGCGGGTTTGACTACTCAATGCATACAAAAATAGATATTCTTGAAAACTGAAGCATAAGAGATAACTATTGTAGTAAATATTCGACAGAATCTATTTCCTCCACGGCTCATCATTCTCTTAAAAGATCTTGCTAGATAACGAGGCGTGTATCCAGCATGGCATCTGAACACGGCAACTTAGTGATTCCAGCATCCTCGCTCTGTGCGACGTTCAGCTGCTAGCGGATTCAAAAATTTGCGAGTGAGTACGCAGTAATAATCCAGTGCCAATGTGTTTTCGCATGATCAACTGAAACATACAACGCAAAGAACACAGCCAGAGATTTATATCAAGACAATTACTCGTGTTTGAGCAGAACTACGAGATGTAACAAGAGATGTCCTGCTCGCAGACCGCAAATCCCTGCCTACATATCCACACTGGAATAAACAACTTCAATGAACAGGAAATGGAAAACCTCGCAAAAATCACGCGCAAATCACCTGGAGAAGTTTTGTAAACAGCTTACTCCCTCAAATGGTTTTGGCCAATTATCGATTCCCCCAGTTCTTTAACAGCATACAAAGTAGAACAGGTTCTTTCGTTACACTATATTGTTAAAGTGGGTAACTAAGTACAGTTAGTTATCAGCAGTGGACCTAAGCTAAATAGCGATTGCATTGTGCAGTGCAATCGTCTGCTTTGTCTTCCGGAACAGCTAGGGGATTTTCATAGCGAAATTTGAGGCAACGGTTATTCCCTACTAGGTGTTTCGAATGGACAAAGTATTGTAATGAAATCTCAGTTGGTAATTTAGAAAATTTTGCTGACGTCGGCAAAACATTGTCAACTCAATCATTCAACAAAAATCGAATCGTTTTTAACAAAAACGCCAAAGAGCGTTCCGTTGTATGTACTCAGGGACAGAACACTTGTGGCGTCGCGGATTCTCAAATGTTTCTGTTGTTACAAAATTTTGAATTGCTCAGTGAGGCCTGCGATTTTTACTTTTCATCACGATAGCGTCTTTTCAGAAAGTACACAGTTAGTAATTGCTGAAACAGTGAAAGAAAGAGATGATGAAATTGCAACAAAGGAATGATTGGTGTAGCATTGCTGTGCGTGAACTTAAAATCTTTCCTAATCTCAAGATTGCGTATGAGTGAATTTGGAATGCGCGAGGCAACTTGACAAGTTCATTCAAATAATCACGTTCATGTTCATAAAACTTTGCACTGCACTAAACCAAATCACATTTGAATAAAATAATGTCAATTTTAATCTTTTTAACTACTGGCGATCTATTTCACCAAACGATAATTGGTTTAGCTATTCAAATATTTCGTCGGTTCTGCGACACAACTTACTGTAAAGGAGAAAATGGGTGATCTTGAGTCCAATAATTACAAAAATTCTTTTCACTGAACCAAAAATTTAACCTGAATGCCTTAAAGAATATTCAGTTCCAAGTTCACGCATACGCGATCTTGAGTTCACGCACAGCAGCATTACAACGATTGTATCATAGGATACAACAACTGTTTCGTCTAAGCGCAGCCTGTACTCTCACAGAGGTGGGTTTCTGTCCAAACTCATGCGTGTCTATTGTCTTCATCATGTCTTTGAACAGACTCACTATGTGCCAGTTGTATTTTGCCGAGCACTCAACGTAAGAACATTTCCATTGTTTCTTGACCACGTTAGCGCGTGCTTCCGAACGTTTCATCTTCTTCCCGTTTAAATCATGTTTGTTTCCCACTATCAGTATAAGAACGTTCTCTCTGCTCTCCAGAATTTGTTCCCGCAAAGACTTTATGTAGTGAAAGCTCTCGTCGTTCGTAAGATCAAAAACAAGAATGTACGCCTTAGCGTTACGTAGACCAAATCCGCGAAAGTCTGTCCATTCATAAAGAGAGTTGACGGGAAAATACGGTATAACTGGACAGTCGATGATTTTCATCTGATAAAGTCGATCATTGATTATCACCGACGGATAATAGACACAACGTTTGTCCGTGTGTTCATAACCTTCTTGGAAATGGTTAGAAACAAACTGTTTGATGATACTGGTCTTGCCTACTCCTGGCGCCCCTAGAACCGCTACATTGACTCTCTGCGCGTCCGACTCTATGCACAATTGCTGTATACTGGTTGACATCATAGAAGAGTATTTCGCCCAACTCCGGTAGTGAATGGGGGCAATTTCCCTACCCGTGTCTTGCTTATCCCGCTTCATATAGGCCTACTAGTTGGAGGTAGCTTGCATACAAGAAGAGACACAATCTCGATTCATTAACGGACGAGAGTCCAACTTTCTCCTTGTATCGATCTGAAATTATCAAACTATCTGTGATTGCCTTCCTTCGAAGCAGTCGTAATTTCCACCAACCCTAACTGCACTCAGCGTACATTCACTTCAAGCTCCGGCGTCGTATCTCTAAACCCTACCACGACATCGTCGGTTCTGCAACAGAGAGAAGCGTCAGGTAACTTCCTAGGCGGAAGCATAATACTGTTTAGTTCCCCTACAGCATAAACTGCTGTAAATACGCCTAAAAGAGCCGTGAGCCAATTAGATTCTCTGGAAAGATGCGCCGCTGTGATGCGCCGATGAGCTACGTAAGCGTTAGTTAGACACCTGCTACAAAATAAAATCGATATAAACCGCTATTGTCTGCATAAACCCATCTCTCTTTATGCCATGAAGGTTGACAAGGCTATACTGGTTTACAGCACAACCCGTATGGTTCTGAATCCTAGATTTATGAACTAATTCTCATTAGCAATTCATATCGTTGTCTATATATCCCGTAGGCAGCAAATAGTCTACGATTCTTTAGGATGTCCTCTGTTTTGATTTATTTTGCTGATAGAAGAATGAAGACACGATGAGACGCCAGGCATTAAGGAAGATAAGCACGCCAGAATACATTCACTAGCTCGGCATATCGATCATTCTCAACTTGGCAGTTTCAATTCTGTCTATGGAATACCGTCACCGAGCAAGAGTATTGGTTTTTTAACGATAAATCCTCATCTGGTCTTACACTGGAAAACCTACAAAGAAAGAAAAATCACATTCTTACTTAACGTGTAGTCAATTTGCCGGATCCACTTAATTAGAGACGAGAGCGATATTCATATCTGTTCAGTTTAGAATAGATAGAACATTCAGAAAGATGTGCTTTGCTACAAAAGTGGTTGTCAATTACATTGTGTTAAATAAAATCAATCACATTACCGTCAAAGCAAATTTCATCACCATCAGTAAATATGCACTCTTAATTAAACTTATTATGTTAGGCTAAAAAATAGCAGACCGGTTTCTTTCCCGAGAAGTGATGTGGTATTTTTTATTGTACATTTTTTTTTCAAAAAAGTCACTTGACATGAGCTGAAGTGCCGCGTTATTTTTCCCCAGCTTCAGCGGTCCAGTGGCACTATTGCTGTCAACGGCGGGGGGGACGCACGGTCGGCTTTATTCCAGTCAAACCGGGAGGAGGTGACAATGACTCAAAACCACTTGTGTTTAGTAATTCTTTCTCCACCAATCAAGGTCAGAGCTGATTGTCGCAAAGTTATCAAACCATTTTGTTAAAAAATACCGTAACAGATACGTTTGCGTAGTTTTTGAAAAAGAAGCAATTGGCTTGAAATATTCATGATTTCATTTTCTTTAAAAACTGATCGTCAGGTTTCAAAATAGGTCGGGCGCAAATCAAAACCAGTAACTTATTTTGGCCTTTCCATCTCCTAATATAAATGTTCGATTAACAAGATGCTTCTAAATTACTGATAAAAATAACTGTACCCTTTGTTTTTGCTCTCCAAGAAATTCAGACAATGAACACAGAACTACTACATGTATTTGCTCCACAAGAAATTTCAGATAATTGCATTTTTGTTCCACGGCGAGAGATCATAGGCTATTTAAAAACAGCAGTCACAAAATCGCTAAATATATCATGTTAGGGGTGTGATTTCAACACTTTTCTCGAGGATAATGCCACTAAGTTTTACCTGCCAAAAAAGTAATTGGTTTCTACATAAAGAGTTAGAAGGGTTTGTTACTAGCTTGAAAATCAGTTTAGAACGGAGTTTAAACGAAAAAATACACCCACGATATTTTTCTTAAATTGATGTGACGAGTTCAGCGTGGTAGTAATAGTGTAAGTGCATTGAAACCACAAGTCTTAAAACGCCTGGAATTGGGCGATTTCGTTCACAATGGATTGCATATAATTACAGATTTTGCTCTCATGAGCACCCGAGGCCGGTTACGGACATTCTGTACTTGCTGGGTGACAATTTTCAGCCGGGAATGGAATTTATTTCATCATGGTGTGATTAGGCTTTTAATCTTAGTATGAAAACGCTTTTAAAAGAGCGTTTAAACGCTTTTAAAAGAGCGTTTTCATTGTAGCGTAACCAGTGAACGGTACGTTACATTGTCCTTTTAACATTACTTAAACAGTACCATTGACAAGAGTGCCGAAAACCTCTTGAGTTGCAATCCAAAATTCCAAAAAATGTGATTGAATGAAATGTTTTTTGGAAAACATTGGTGTAACCTGTAAATTTGTTAAGAATCTGGCGTTGACTTGTGTCGAGCATTTGCAGTGAGATGGACTGAAAAATGGCGCAGTTTTGCATTTTTCGTGTTCTTTTTCTGAGCCTGGCTTCCTTATCAGTGGTAGTGAAAGAATTAATGACATGCCAGTCAAAATAATGTTTGTATGTGCTCACGTGTATCACTTTTAAGGTCAAATGACAACTTTTCATTTTGTTCATAGAGTTAACGACAGAGTGGAAGAAAGCAGACAATACAAGTCCACCGCAAGAAAAAAAAACCATTAAGAATTATACATTGCCTCCTGCTGCAGAAATTCTCGAGGCCACGGTTTCTTTCACTATCTTGAGCTAATATTCAATTTTTGCGGAGTAAACCATTCGCGTGAGTTCCTCATGTAAACCAGGTAAGAATATGGATTATCACAAGGTATTCCTGAGTACCACGTATGGTGGATTGTAAGATGCGGCGATGATGGCAGTAAAAATTGGTTACTGACTTTGATAAGCTTGGTTTCCGTGACGTTCACTGCGGGGCCAGTATTGATCCTGATAGGTAGTCCTCGACACGAAAATATAAACCTTTTAATTATTTCAATTCAAACCTTAATTTCATCACAATAGCAAGGTAATTATTCTACCACCAGTCATCATCTTGTGAATACACTAGTCTAACCTTCGAACCATAGTTAGGTTCAAAGGTCGCTTATACATTGATAAATTCTCACTTGTGCAACCACAATGAATGTTGACAAATGAAACAAAAGCAGGGGTGTTGAAAAACGCCCACGGTGCATCGTATACGATATGTTTCTAAGAGCCACTAAGGAGGTGCTACAGTAGTCGAACCAGCCCGAAAATTTAATAATGCTAGGGCATGTCGAATTCACGCAAAAATTCAACGGTAATGGCGCATTGATATCACCTACCGTCTGTGTCAAGTTTCATTAAAATCTATCATCCGGAAAGGCTCTTCCCAAAATATAGCCCCTAGGAGGTGCTTCAGTGGTCGAATCCACCAGAAAGTCACTGATATGATGCTAGGGCCGCATTGACATCGTATACCTCAGTGTGAAATTCCATTTGTCAGTTCTCTTGATATCATCCAGAAAACTCTTCCCGAAACAACGCTTGACCCCCCTTGACGAGAACAAAATGGCCACTATAGGAGGTGTTGCCATCTTCAAATCCGCCCAAAAATTTAATGATGGCCGCCCATTGACATCACATAGCTCTGCGTAAAGTTTCATTGAAATTTGGCTTTCAATTGGTTCTCTACCTGTCATCCGGAAACGCTCTCACACAAATGCCCACTAGGAGGCGTTGCAGTTATCGAATCGGCCCAAATAAGTGTCAACCGTCCGTTACTCGGTTCTTTAGATATCACTCTTCCCTCAAACAACACTTGAAAAGTTGTTGTCGAGAAAAAATGTCCACTAGGAGGTGTTTCAGTGATCGAATCCGCCCAAAAATTTAATGGTGCCGGCGCATTCTGACATCGTATACCTTTGTGTCAACTTTCACTGAAATCCTTCACTCGGTTCTCTACATATCATCCAGAAACGCTCTCACACAAAATGGCCACTAAGAGGCACTGCAGTAATCGAATCCGCTCGAAAATCAAATGGTGCCGACGTATCGACATGATATAGCTCTGTGCGAAGCTTTTGAATTGAAATCTGCCAATCGGTTCTCTAGATATCATCCGGAAACGCTCTTCTCCCAAAACAACACTTGAAAAAACCCTAGTCGAAAAAATGGTCCTCGGAGATGTTGCAGTGGTCGAATTGATATCGTACACCCTTGGGGCAAGTTTTATTGAAATCCGTCGATCTGTTCTTTACATATATCATTCGGAAACGCTATTACAAAAAATACAGAAAGAACACGCCTCCGGGGCAGATTATAAATCGCGGCTCTTGTGATGCCCAACACCCTCGCGCCAAATTTCACCAAAATCCGACGAGGTTTTTTTGAGATATTGAGCGAATGCCCGGACCCCCAGACGCCCGGACGGCCTGACACAGTAACGACAATGCGCGACCAGATATATTAAGTGTCCCAAAAAAGTGAGCCACTTTTTGACAAGTAATTTCTCAACAATGGATAAACCGACTTTTTTCAAATTTCTTGCATATGAAGCTTATGATATTATCAACAAATATACAAAATATCAAAGAGATTTGTGTCCAATTTTGGGAGTACTGTCAAATCAAAAAGATCATGTCAAAAATAAAATACCAACAGGAAGCTGGCTAATTTCAGTCTGTGCTCAATGTGGCCTCCATCTTCCTCCACGACTAAAAGGAACCGTTTCTTCCAACCAGAAATGCTTTTTTCGTATTTCTTTCATCGAGATTTTCTCCCATGACATAATTATCCTGTCTTTTAACTCCTTCTCAATCAATTTACCTTTCATTCTCCGGTAAACTTTCTCCTTCAGAGAGACAGTCCTATGTTGCATATTAAGTCTTTTTCATCAGTGAAAGTGATTCTTTTCACATCAGTTGTTGAGTAGCTGTCATGCAAGTATCGACATCGAGTTTTTTTTTAATTCATTCTAACATTTTGATCCCTCCACGATACCCACATTCTTTTGAAGGGATTTAACTACAACAGTTTTTCACCATTCTTTGCACAGAAGACTGCTCACATGTAAATGCTTTGCGACTTCTTTCAGAGATTTGTGATTGCCCGGATTGCCATCCTAGGATTGAATCAGTTCCTCAACACGATCCTCGTTTTCTTTCGAACATGCAGTCTTGGGTCTCCCACTTCCAGTTTTACGCGCAACAGACCCTGTGCTGCGTATTTTAGCAATAAGTCTATTTACAGTGGCACGACTCCACCCTTTCCTTGGGAACTCCTTTGAGATTCTTCTTCCGCTCCACTCTTTCTCCTTGAAAGAGGTTTCAATTGTTAATTTATCATTTTCACTCAAAGGCATCCTTACAAGCCAGAATATTAGACAGAACTGATTTGGACACAGATCTGACAATAAAAAACAGTAGACTTGACACCCAGGCAGGCAATTTTTTGACTGACAGATGCCAGCACAGCATGAACACGATGTAAGTCATCCCACTGTTTTGAATTTCACAGTACTTCCATTTTGATGACACCCTGAAGATACATTGTGAAAATTTTCAGTTGGTCAATTGCTAAGAAATTGCTTGTCCAAAAGTAGCTCATTTTTTGGGATACCTGATAAATAAGTGGGCGCATAAAAAGATTGTCTCCCAGGCTTCGGCCTCAGATAACCCTCTAGGACACGATTGTAACGTATTTCTCCACTGATTTGAGAAAAAGTCATTGATGGCACAAAGACTGCCACTCATTGGATTACATAAAATCTTTCAAGAAATTCCATAGTTCTACAAGCATACGTAAAGTGGTCTTGTTAAAAGTCACGTTTCAGCGTGCGACTTATTGGATACATAGAAGTGTACCGGAGCGCCTACCGAAGCTGTACGTGCGCGGCTACGAGGACTGAATCTTGTGAAGCATGATTTTAGTGTACTTAACGTTAACTTCCGTTGATTGTCAGTAGAGTTGTATTCAGGAACGTTTAACTAATGAATTAGTATCCCCTGAGTACCGAGAAACACCGGCGTGATCATAATCGCCTAATTAATTGAAATATTGCGTGTTTCTTTAAAGGATATGTTTGCTACTCCACTGTCGCGAGATGAAGAGGCTGTGCATTGTTTTCCGAACATATCGTTGTTTGCTACGTCTTTGTAGTAAATGTTTAAACAGACAATTTAAGTCAACGTATTAGTACAGTTGATAGATTGTGGAATAATCAATCCATGCGACTGAACTCGTCACCCTATTACGTGACCACTTTGTGGATCTCAAACTTAGTTACAAACGCACCTGTGCAACAAAATGTGCGTACCCTGCGTAATGAAGTTTTCTCCTCTCAATACCCTAAGCTCTTTACATCCCAGTCGCCTCCATGGCCTACTATTCAAGTGCAGACTTTTTGTACACTTTTGGCCTGCAAATATAGGTCTGGGCTTCTTGTTTCCTTTGAATGAAAACTGTGATAACGAAGTCATCTCACTGACTTATGTCTTTACAAAACTAGAAATCAGAATTAAGACTCACCTAAATCACTGAAGCGTATTCGTAAAGATCGAGAGATTCGTCCAGCTACCCAATATACGAGCTACTGAAGGTCGTCATATATAGCCTAGAGTGAACCTATGTCTCTATCCTTGAACAAAATAAGGCAAAGACAGCGCTGAAATAACTTATATAAGACGTATCCTCGAGTCCGACTGAATTCGCGCTGCGTGTAATTTCGCGTTATTATGAATGGCGGGCAATACCATGGCAACCATAATTAAATGAAAACGAATACAGAAGCCTTGTATTTAGAACGTTTTTTTTTCTCTTTTTCAGAAACATCGTGAACATCTCCATGAATAGCGTGGTTTGATTGGTGGAGATCACAGTATTTTCGACGAATGGTTATCACGTGACCAAAAATGGCGTTACGGGTGACTGAATATTCATCGCAGTCAACCTCACTGCATTAGAGTATATGAACAACTTATCGCACGTCTGAACAAACAAGGCCCTGATAACCAACCAGCTCTATAGAGTTCACGATGCGTAACTTTTCGTCAGGAAAATTTGCAACGGCACCAATTTCCAAAATCGTGTCACGCCATTATGCCAACACCTGGAAGCGAGTAGTTGCTCGAACATTTCCGGATAAAATTGCATTCACTGTCAATACAGAAAATTAATATGTTGTAGATATCTTCAATAACGTGCAAAACAGCATTACGATGACGGCATTTGTATTTTATCTTAATCACCTCTTTTCAGACAGACATATACGCGACATTCGCCCGCCCAATTGGCGACTATGTATCCAAGGCAACACGCAGATTGGTCAAGTTATCAACTGCGCAGTATTTTAATAAAAATGCAACCCGTCGTTCTAATTACGTTGCTTCATCTGAACTCATTTCAGTTGAACCAGCCGCTGTTGCTTTAGGTGAGAATCGATAGTTACAGCAATGTCTTTGCGTAAATTAAAGGGACTGAATCTAAACGTCAGTTATAGTGAGTCTCATCTCAGTGCTAACAGCCGGCAAG
This sequence comes from Phoronis australis, assembly GCA_002633005.1. Lineage (NCBI taxonomy): Eukaryota > Metazoa > Phoronida > Phoronidae > Phoronis > Phoronis australis. The sequence goes on from NMRA01000148.1 coordinate 100,170, forward strand.
GAAGGTCTAGAGACGCTTTCTATCGCATTCTAACCGATAATCGGAAAAAAGTAATGTTTGGTGTCAAATAATGCGGGAAAATTACCAGGGGTACTTATTATTTGCTAAAGTTCATTTCATTATTACATTGAATAAACAGTTTTTAAATATAACACATTGTACTGAAAAGTACTGAAAAGACTGTTACAAAAAGAGCAATATCTATAGACTTGAAGATTTCTGTACACAAAACTTTGTTTTCGATATCTAGGCAGAATTTCTTCCACATGACAAAATTTAATTTAAAGGTATATTGACTATTCCCTTGAGACATCCCGTTTCATCCGACAATGGGAAGTGTCACATGTTCTGATTAAATATTTCGACATTCACAAGAACTCGGGTCGTGAAATAAAAGCCTTAAGTTTCTTGTTTTCTGTGATTATACTGTGTTTGGGATGGAACACATGGGTGACTATCAAGATTTTCTGCAAACAGACACTCAAATATAGACCCATGGGTGTAATTGACAACTACAGCAGGGAGGGTGAAGAATACAATTGAATGGTGGTACACTAATACCAAAGGAAAACGCGCGAGTGTGTTTCCGTTCCTACCATCGAACTCTATCCCACACTCATCAATCTTTGCTTGGGTACGTTCGAATCTCGCTCCATGCGCTCACAAAGGACTTGAAGTCCAGTGTTAATTCGTGTTATTCGCAAGTTGAGTGGAAATGATGAAACTGAGAAAACTGTTCAAGACCGGTTTCCAATAATCACTGTGAAACACAGCGGCTAACAGGAATGTTAGATTTCACTGTCTTTCACAGTGTGTGTGATTCTAAAACGCTGTAAATCACGGGATATTTTTGCTTGTTTATAGCTAGTCTCTTCAGTAATTAAGATGCTAGTTGGTAATGTCCCATGGGGTTTTCTGAGAGAAAGTGATTTCTTTGCTTGCTGCCAGACAATAGTAATTTAGGCTTTGAATTAATAACTGGTACTGTTTGCAGTACATATCAGTTGCGGATTTAGGGAGGGGGGGCAAGAGAGCCATGCCCCCCTAAAATTCTCCCAGATTCCATTTGGCAGTTCGGGGGTGCGAATACCAGACGGGCAAAATCCTGGCTAATATTATACCCTGGTCCCTCCTCAAAATCCTGGATCCGCCCCTGCACATGAAGAGCAAAGAAGTCACAGAGAATTTTATTTCCACCGAATATGTCCTCATCAGTCTAGACATTGAGGGTGTTTCCAGAGAATGGCTAACTCGTACAAACATTAATTTGTTACTTCGCAGATAAAAGAAACGTCTTATCTTTCAGGGGCAACAGCAATCAGAATATTTTGAATGATGTCTTGCTGTTTCAGTGTTCCGAAAAATCAACCCATTTTCGGTGTACCGAAAATTTGTGCTACTATGAAGTCACATACAAAACTAGCTCAGTCTTTAGTAGAATTCTATTGAAACATGGACCTTTATGCAAAATTCCTAACCTGACCACAATGTAAAACCTCTCGCAAGGAAGTCAGACACCCTGTCGTTGGGAAAACGGCGGTGAAAACGACACAGGCCACTATAGACTGTCAAGAATTTCCAACAGAAATAAAAATAATCCTGATTTTCGTTCGTCTCAAGAATAGCTCCAATGGATGGTTCCGACAAACGCAGTTAGGCCATGTGTAGGCCGATGCAAAGTCCTACACAGGCAAAACAAATATGGCGGAGGTTCCTTGCAAATGTACTACAGAAGCAGTTTCCCTACTATGTGTTTTTAATCATTTCACTTTAACTGTTAAAATTTATAGTTGCATTATCAAATGGACTATAGCACGAAGCGATATATCCATGTAAGACGCCGGCCAGCTCATTGACACCCCAAGCTTTATGCATACGCATGTCTGATCGATTCAGACACCTTAGGTGCAGTTGTTGTTTCGCAATATACTCTTATGTTTGGTGCTCCGGTGAGCTGTTTCATAACACAAATAATCGTCAGAAAAAACTGTTTCCATGCATTATGACTACACTTGACTTTCTAGTGTCTGGTGGTCTAATATTAGATTTGTCTACAGTTGTCGACGAGGCCACGTTTCCTTGAGCAACACTGTCTTTCACATCTGTTGCAGATTTCATTGTTAGTTCACATTAGATACTACCAAAAAAAATAACAATAATTGCGGAACGTCATGAAGGTCGCAAGCTCCAATTGACACAAACGTGCTGGTTGAATCAATTTTGTTTACATATATTATTCTACTTAGTCAAGTTATATAGCATTGTAACGCCGAAGAGACCCTTTATCTAACGGTGCTATTTCCACCACAAACGGAGAAGCGACGGAAGGTGCTCTTGCGTTTTCAAATGGTGACGATTTCGGTATTTTGTCTCAAATTGCACGTAACTCTTTATAACGAACTGTTGTTTATTATCATTAAGTCTGGAGGTTTCTGAGAAACAACTCGAAAAGGCAAACTGCAAATCCCTATTAAACTACCACGTGTTGATAAATATATATCACAAAATCGGCAGGTCGGCTTACAAATTGTCTGTTAAGTCAATTTCGAGTTTTACTATTTTTGACCGACCGTTGAAGCTGCGCTGAATATAACTTCAATCACAGCCATTTCTTTTGGGCAGATTTATGTCAACTCGGCAGTGCGGCGTGTCTGATCCGTCTAATCATCTACCGAGGTGTTGTGTACATTTTTACGTGCTATTTATTCCCTTATTAAAGTACAAAAAATGACAAATTCAAGAGATATTATCGATTTGTTTTGGAATTGGATAATTGTTGGTTGAGGTAGTTTTTTGTAGTGGTTAGCTTTGACTAGAGCTGTAAAACAACAAATTCCGTTGTGTTTCATGATTTTATTACAGATCGCCAATTCTCGCCGTTATCTACCAGACATTCGCTGAAATCAAGACCGGGGTCTTCACCAGTTCAACACCCTCACAATACTCTGCAATTGGGATTTAGCTATGCCAGCAGAGCGTTTGGATACGACTGTGGAGGTTACAGGTTTGAATCCTCGTATTGTGAGAGAAATCAAAAACAACGGGACAGAGGATGCGAATAGTCTGAACTTGGTAAATAAAGGGCATGCATGGTAAAAGCCAAGCGCAGGCTTCTATCTCCTGCTGATGAGGAGGAGAAAGCAAATTTTGATAGACTTTAGTCTGAGCATAGACTATATAGTACATGGACCGTCAACTCCGAATATATTCGATGGACGAAATCTGTGGTCTTACGCACAAGCCGTGACGTCATTTTTCAGTAGCGACACCTGGCGAAATTAGCAATTTTATTTCCGGCAAGTACGTAGTCTGCTAATTATAATCGGCTGTTGTGTGGTTGGGTGTTCGGCCATTCAGACGAAATGTAAAGGACTAAGTTTCCACACCGCTGAAGTTTGAATTTTGCAATTACATGACCAGTAGTGCTGCCAAAAGTACCCACGATACCAACAGTTCTATTATTGGAAGACTTGGAACAGCGTTTCAATGCCGAAATAATTTTTTTTTTCGTTGTACTAGACAATAAAATAGATGCGAGAATTTCCCGTCACAAAAAAACACTAACCGGAAACTGAAATAGATAATTTAGGAAAGTAGCGCCTCCTCTAGGATAGTACGCAAGAAAATGTCGGAAATGCGAATCTGTTGTCTATAATCCATGGTCTGAGCAATCTATGGAGCAATAAACTTGCGGAAACCCAAGATCGAGTAAGTCTCTGCAAGATATCGCATTAAAAGTTAAGCACGTGATCTATTACGCTACCATTACAAGCGAGATTGTTGCGTTTATGGAACTCAACAATATATGTAGTGATGATGACAATTGCATTTTTGGAGAGAGCGTAGATTTGTGGGATACGATCGAGTCCTTCAATCCAGAATTCAGAAAGTGACGGTCACAGAGGTGATCCTCTTCTCGGTAAGCTGGCAGCTAATTTGGGTAGATGCTTCCTGTTTACTCGCATCTATGATAAATTGAACTTCTGGCTACTTGAAATACAACCAAAATATGAATCTGAATCTGCAGTGATTTCTATAGATATCACCGCTTACTAGAGCCTTGGTGCAAAGCTGTATACTAAATATATAGCTTTGCGCCGATGTGGATAAAAACTGAATAATTAAAATCTGACTCAAAATTAGTGTCATTAAAAACTGCACTCTACCTGGAGTAAACTAAATTATTTACTCGTGTTAGAAAAATTGGCGTTCTACCCTTATCCTGCAGCTAAAATTGTGGAACGATCTTTTCCGTCGGCTTTCTGCGTCATGAAATGTTGCGTCACCTATTGGCCAGTTTCTTTTTTCGCCGATTCTTCATTCATTTGTTCTTTTTCAAAAGGTTGCGTACATGTCACAACAGTTTATTGGAAATGGTGTTATTTCCTTAGAAGTTTTTAGTATTTTCATAGCAGCAAACCGAACTTCAAATTTTGCTACTGCGAAGCTGTCATCATCTCCAGAGAGAAAATGATTTTGCATCCACACCCGCCGGTCGTTTGCTCTATATGTCACGGTTGATGTAAGTTTCACAACGAGGTGACAAAGAGAACTACCCGGGCTGTGTGAAATTTCCGGGTTTAATAGGGCTTAACACAGTAGTATCTAGCCAGCCAGCTAGCAGAATGAAGATCGTCGTCAAAATACAGCTAAGCACCACTGTGTGCTGAGCTCTGACAGACCTCGAAATTGCACACAGCCCGGGCAGTTCCACTCGTCACCTCGCTGTGAAACTTGTAGAGCTAAAGACCGGCGGGGGTGCATGCAAAATCTGGGAGTACCGACACTCACCTTAACCCGTTAAGCGAAAAAATAAAATCTAATAAACGTCATTTTTTTGCGTAATTTTCCGCCTTTTGTAACAATCAAGTATGTCGTCCTTTTGAAATCAGTGACACCTGCACGCACCATTTCATAAAATCTTGGTGAAACCTGCCGGGAGACTATAACAGCTTCGCAGCAGCAACGTTTGTTTTGAATTTTAGGTTTGTTGGTATCAAAATTCTAAAAAATTATAATGAAGTGAAACCAGTTTCGATAATTTATTGTGACGTGTAGTCAACCGACAACGGTTGATTAAAAGAATCGGCGAAAAAAGAATCTGGCCAACATGTGACGCAATATTTCATGGCGCCGAAAGCCGACGCAAAAGATCGCTCCACAACTTTAGCAGCAGAATAACGGTAGAACGCCAATTTTCCAACCCCGGTAAATAATTTCGTTCACTCAAGGAAAAATGTAGTTTTTAATGGCACTAATTTTGTGTCAAATTTTATCTGGTCAGTTTTTTACCCACATCGGAGCAAAGCTGAATATTTAGCATCCAGCTTTGCGCCATGGCTAAGTGGTACCTAGCTGTAGTTTAACGATAGCTTCACACTGCTAGCTGGCTGGTTACGCCTCTTTGATTCACCGTTATCACACAACTTTTTGTGTATATACCGTGTCGCGTTATCTGCAAACGTTTGTGACTACTAAATTCTATATTTTAGTGATCTAGGCCCGGTCTCCAATCTTTTTACTCGAAATGGAACTCGAAATTAGGTTTGGCATTTTCTACTCTACTTTTGGGCGAACTCAAGATAAGTGTCTATTATTCTATGCTCGAGTACACAATAACTTACGTAGATAATTTATGGCCCTTAGTTCACAGTTTGTAAACCCAATATTAAAGCAATAAGTTCGAGTTTGAACTCGAAATTTCGAGTTTTTACTCGAGTTTGTAGCACGAATATAAGGGTTTTCAAGGGCAAACTTGAACTAGAAACTCCTATGCATAAACTATAATGTATTTGAGCACAGTCTGATGACCAATTATCTTAAGTTCGCACAAAAGGAGCAGAGAAATTGCCAAAAATAGTTTCGAGTTAGTTTCGAGTTCGTTTCGAATACAAAGATTAGAGACCGGGCCCTAAACTATCTGGACGTCAAACTTTCGTCTAGTATTGATTATAACATCCATCATTAATTTACATGTATTTCCCAAATCCTTGAAGTCTTCTTATTCAAAAACAATTTAAATTTAATTTGCAATTTAGATTAGGGATACCTGAAGTTAAGTAATAACCAAACCGCCTTTCGCCATTGACTATATAACTTTTGTACCCCAGAAATAGAAGAGCGCTACCAAAAATGTGGACCGTGAACATAAAGAACCCAATTCTAACCTTAATTATTGAAATGAATGACATAACCCTTTGAAGAAGTTCAAAAGCATCAAAATAATTTAAAACAATTTTAGGTAGGTTTGCACTTCCGGATAATTCAGACCCTTAAAATGCACGATTATCCTTAATTTGTATATTCATTGAAAGATATTATTTCAGTATTTATAACTTGTCTTTTCGTGGACATCTTTATGTGATACACTATAAAAATCCTCCCCCACACCAAATGAAGACAATAGTCACTTTGTTATCTAAAGGAGAAAACTGTTTTTCAAAATGTGGGACCCCTGTTAGTGACTATTACCCATAATGAGCTTGCCCAGAAAATTTTGACTTCCTTATGTACTTTGGAAAAGAAATGGTGACTCACCCCTCCTCCTGTTAAATCTTGTCCAGTCCCACATACCTGTGATGTTACACTGGTGTGTCTTTTCGTGCTTGTCTGTCTATACCAGAAACGTTTGCAGTAGCATTTTACTCATTGCGTCGAACGAACTGAGGGATATTTCATCGTGTGGATGATTCCCGCTTTATCTGTTGAGTTGGATATAGTTTGAAGCATTTGCGTGAATTTCAAAAGGAATCGCCCACAGGCCGTTTGAAACTTTATCGTGCATTTTGTGACAAATAGTTTTCAGACTTCGGATATCTTTATTTACGGTCCCAATTAATCAGTACAATTTGTTATTCTTTGGAGTTTTGTTATTTTCATTATCGCTACAGTCTAAACTCGATGACTTTATCACATAACATGTAAATTGATTGCAAAACCTTGACTTGCAAGTCGTCAAAAGGGATTAGCACGAAGGGCCATCTATGGTCACATATTGGCCTACATGGAAACTTACGAAAATCCATTGCAGGGCGCCTAACTCACTCACGGACAGGCCTGATATTGTCCATTACCTGGTACAACAGTCATTCTTATTGTTAGGACATGCAAACCCTTATTTTTATGCAAGCAACGTGTTTGTTTCATTGTGTTTGCTGTAATTATTGAACGAACTCGTTCTGCCTATCGGTGATCCTACCAATACCATATAAGGGGTGGAATCTACACGAAAATCCTTTGGGATTTGGATTAAACTGTGACAATTTATTATATTTGAGAGAGCAAGCCCACAAGCTGGTAGGTAATTCAACTTTGTTGGCATAGCCTCTCTTGAATTACATAAGTCTTTTTGAGTATATTTTCAGAATAAATACCAAGAAGAAAGCAGACCTCTTCCAACAACCGCTGTTGATCAATCAGTGCTCCTTGCTGAGAACTGAACTAATAACGATGGCGTTATTCACCCAAAATGCCGACTAAATATTTTGCATTAGTTTCAACTAGCCTATATACCCGTCTTGAATAATTTTTTGTGTTTGAGTCCGTCTGTATAGGTCCGGTCAACGGAGCCCAGGGTCTCCACACAACATGCCTGTGTTTATAAATAACAAAAACCTTCACACCAAAATACTTATTTCAAAAAAACTGTGGCCGGTATATGCTAATACTACGTGACACTTATCCATCTAGACTGTTTGAACGTGCCGTTTTCAAATCTTCCATTACTTACCTGTTAAACCTGTTCTGACTGGCGCTGTTTGCCTAATGATCAGTGGAAATGTTAAAAAGTGCACGCTCTCGGTTCCATTTAAAGTAATGTTGATGAAACCAACAATCGGAACTGAAAAGTTTAGAAGCCTTACGGAGCAATATCAGTATGTCCGGTAGGTATTCAGCACTGTCAACACATTAAAATAGTTGTCAAATACTTCACGTCTTTATGGCAAACAAATTTACTTACACAAATGTCATAGGTAAGGCGAAGTGACCACAGCGGAAACCGAACTGTAAATTATCGCCTGATCGTTTACGTTACCTAAGCAGCACTTGGCGTTGAAAGTAAAGCAAGGTGTCTATCTGTTTAATGATAGATACTGGTATATTACGGAACTTAGTTAAATACATTCATATCTAAAATCGATGTTTATTGCTATCATTGCCCTGTTACGAGTAATTTACTGCATTTAGTTCCTACATAATTTCTTGAGCGAGACGATGACTCTACCGTTTATCTTCGAAAAAATACTCAATCAGTTACCAAATATATGAGGTCTCTTGAATGAGTATCTTTTTAATCGATTTTCAAACAATTCAACTGGAGTTAAAATGTAGAAAAGAAAGTACAGGAGCTAGGTTTTTTGTTTGAATTACACCTTGATTGACAATGTCTAATTATGCCTCAGATTTACCGTAAATGAAACTACACGTACAAGTTTTAACCATTTCTGAACTATATCATGTCATTCTAGGAAATAACTAGCTAACTAACACTAGAACAGTGTGTAGAGTTGGGAGAACTTACAGTCTGAACATTTGCAATTGACGCGGATCTGTTTGCAGGAAATGCAACGAAAAATCCGTTTTGCTACAAGGATATGTGGATATCAATACGCGGCAAGACATCAAAAATTCGTCGCCTTGGAGACTGGACCGTACCCGAAGTCAGACATTGCACGGTTGTTCAACATAGATGCATATTAGGAGTTACGCGAACATTTTCCCATCAGTTCAAAAACTATGTTTGGATACCCTATGCGACATCCAAGATCCGTCAGTGCGTATCTCCATGTGTACTGGGAGTCTATAGATGCATACGAATAATTACTGACAAAATAGTTCACGGTGCGTCTTTAGATGCAAACGAATAGTTACTGACAAAATAGCACACGGTAAATTTATGAGAAAATATGGTGCTGTTACTAAACTAATTGTCATAATTGTGTTTTTCAGTTCACGGAAACTGGTGAGTGATAAATATTATAGACACAGTTTTGTGTTTAATCTGCTGTGAAATATCTGATATTAGCTAGTTTAATATTGTTGACACGATAACCAGAACTAAATTGGATTTCTCTACAGTTCATACGACAACGATAATGAGCAGTGCCGGATTTAGGAGGGTGGGGGGACAAAGGAAGCAATTGCTCCGGGTCCACCTCCAACAGAGATACTTCTCCAAGAGGAGAATCCCATAACATGGAATTACATGCTATTTGAAGGAATTATCGGGTATCCCACCAGCATTGAAGGATGCACAATTTCATTTATGTGCAGCCGGGATTTTAGCAGCAATCCATATTCGGAACCCCTCATACAATAAAGGACTACTTTAATATGAACGGATACATTATTTTAAAAACACGATAATAGTGACAATTGACGTTGCATGTCCCGTTCCTTCAAGAGGAGAAGGTAAAGAGCGACAGTTGATTCGACCAATCTATGCAGTTAGGCCACGACGTTGCGAATACAGTGGTTACATGGCAGTAGTCCGGAGGTGTGCATGTTTCTCTGAACGCGTTTCTTCCGTACGTCACTAAATGGACGTGAAAACCATATGAAAACATTTTCAAAAATGTTACTGCTGTCGCAGCTTTTGGCTTGATTCTCGCGATGGTTTCCGGTCGCATCAGCGAGTTTCGCAGAATGCTGTTGCGAAGTTCCACGAGCTCAAAGCCCTTGATCCCATTTATAGATTACGTCAGCTCATTGACACACCAAGCTTCATTCATACGGGTGTCTTGACTGATTCAGTAGACACCATAGGTACATTAGCCTTGGTTCAAACTGAACTCCTGTGCTCGGCCACAAAACTAGGTGTTCCGGTCACTGGCGTAGCGAGTTTTTCTATTTGGCGCACGCGGGCAGCAGTATATCTTTCATAGGCGGATTTAGGGGGGGGGGGGGCAGGGGGCCCGAGTAAAACCCCCTCCCGACCTCCCCCCATTCGGTGCTATGCGCATCTACAATCGTAGGTGGCGCAAATGTTTACAGAAAAAAAAGTTGGGCCCCCCTTGTGATATCCTAGATCCGCCACTGTGTGTTAAACATAAATTTTCCTTGTTATTGGGAAATCAATTATTAGAAGAACTACATACAATCACATGTTATTCTGTAACTGATTAGTTTCTAGGCACCATAAAATTTGTTGTACACTGAGTATCAATGTGCAAACAGGAAATGATACGTCCCGGAAGNTTTCTTGGATAATACTCCAGGAATCAAGGAAAATGCTTGATTTGTAGAGGTAAAAACAGAAAAATTTCCTGAGCGACCTCCCCCCATTCGGTGCTATGCGCATCTACAATCGTGGTTCAGTTTACGCAAATGCTTACAGCCGGACAAAATGTTGGGCCCCCCCCACTAAGCTGACGATTTCATATGTCATACATAGTCCCACGTACCGGCTGCTTCCTCAAAAAGCTTTACTTTCGCCTTACGCGTTGCTGTGTGGGCCTTTTGAAGACTTCAAAAGGTACAGGAAATAACGTTGTAAACACTTTGAAGCTTTTTAAAATTTCGCTTGCTTAGCGCTTCTTCAAGAAAGATGACGAATTTCAAAAGGCGTAAGTAGTATAAACAGAAACGCCCATGGACAGTTTCTCAGAAAATTTACTAGTTGCAAGTGGTGGGAGAAACTGTAGCGTCCTGAGGCAGTGGCGGATCAACGTGGCAAGCGGGCCATAACCATCGAAGGAACTGTATTCACGTAACTAAACTCTAAAAAGAGTATTTGGTCTTGTCTGGAAGGGATGGGCTGAGCCCCTTTGCCAATCCCTCGCCCAAAGTATCCATAAATATTCAACGAGCGGAGGCAAACACGAACTCATAGACAAATTGTTGGCGACCGGTGGAGGGGGGTGGGGGCGCTGAAATGACTAGCAACCTGAGGGCACTTCTCAGTGAACAGGGTGCCAAACGCAAAAATTGAAATGTTTGACCAGGGGTGGGCTATTTACACTGAACAGGAGAAGCATGACCCATTTGTGCCTCTCGGAACTACGCCAATGCCCTCGCCCTAGAACCTGCTTGTACGGAGGTGGGTGATCGGTAACAAATTTTTCGCCCGCCAAGTAAATTCATTAGTGCTTTTATGAACCGTTTCCATGTTTCGATTTTAAATTTTCGCTTTGATATTAGAATTTTAAAACACAGAATAATGAATCAGTATTGGAAAATCCATTTTCAATATGAATTTCAAAAATTAATTTTTTTGACCGCCAACATTCCATAGTTCAACTTTCCACCATGCTACTAAACAATTGCGACTCCGCTATCATAAAGAATACTTTGAGTGATTGAAAAGTAGTACATCACTCGCGCTCTTGACTAATTTACTTTATTCTCCTACCACACATCTATTTGTCCGTCTGTTTGTTTGGTGTGATATGCAATTTTGAAGTTTATTCGTTTTAAGTGGCATATTTATTACAGGAAGTAACACTGCTTATAGAAACATTTAATTAAAATTTTCTTGAGAAAAATTTCCCAGTCAAACTTCACTGATTCGCAATATCGTGTCCTAAATTAACTGTGAAAAGAACACAACGTCTCGCTGTAGTACTAGAAGGGTGTTTGCGGAAAGTAGGTTAGACACCGTCTCCTGTAAATATTTATTTACTGACGGGTTATGTTGACAAATTTGTCGACCACATATTACAATGTTCACGATAATTTTCAACGATATTCGTTCGAGCTCTGTGTATATCTTTGACGGTCGTTCGCATCGCAACAATAAAGCATAGACAAAAAAACTAAATTATTGAAATGACACCTATATTTCGAGACTGTTCTTTTCTCATCACCAGGCAGAATTAAAATGATACAGGGTAACAAGAACAAGTGACGAAGGGTCGGTCGTAACGATCTACACAGATGCAAGCCAATAGTGCTCAACTACTAGGAAAACAGAGCCAGTGTGCGTGCCTAGGGGCTGCTGCCAAATTATTCCGACAAGCTGCGTGTCTATCTGATCCCGTCGCTCCTTTCTTTTACTCCCCACAGGTACCCTGAATATACGATGCATTCTTCAACGCGTTCCTTTACCGTCTCATAGTAGTAGCACGATTCATGTAAAGGATTGCACGAGACAAAAATAGAGAGTCAAAAAACCCTCTACAAAATTGAAACAAGAATGTGAAATGTTTGTTTCAATCAGTTAAAATATACCACTACGTTCAACTTCGCCACTGTAGTTTTGTTCAGGAACGTTCTAATAGAACACCTGGCTTGTCTCCGAAGGAAATGATGGACGGTGGCATAAATGAACAGTAGAACATATTTTAGCTATCCTTTGAAAATGTTGTTTCCACAATTCTGTGGAGGTTTTGGATATTAAAGATGGCAAAGGAAATTTAGTCTGATGTTTGACATTCATGAATGAAGTGTCTCGCCGGAGAGTTTTAGCCGGTTGAGCACTTTGATGTAGGTCTATGAATCATCATCAGATGGCGCTGTGACAACCGTTCATGACGTAAACATTCGCCATTTTGTTGTTTTATCTTTGCAGGTCGATCGTAATGTAATGTAAAACAACTTGGCGGTGTTTCAGACAGGGTGGCAGCTTTGCACTATGATTGGAGTAAGTATGAGTTTTGGGAATTGCTAAAGCATGCCAACTAAACGCATTTTTGCAAGTTTTCTTGATGCAGGAAGACCGGGAGGAGGTGTTGTCAACATCCGAACATCACCGCTTTCCCAGTCACCGGAGTCGGGTCTTGTGTGGGTGTGTACGAAAATTAATGCCTCGTCCAGAAGTTCTGTTCATGAAATGCCTAATAAACGTGATGGCACCAAGTGCGTTTTTAAAAGGCGCATTGGTACTGATACTGTCAAAATGATTGGTTGGGTCAATTCAATATTCCTTTCCTCAACCTCGACCTCGTATTTGAAACGTCCATGGAAGTGGTAATTCCCCGTGATCTCATGAAAATGAAAGCACTCTCACTTTCAGAATGTATTCAAGCACATGTTCATCGTATCGTATGGCTTCAGCAAAATTTCATACTGCTTACTTCTCGTCTTGAAAAGTCTACTTACCATAATCTTTATCTTGAACATGAGTTCAGATAGTCATTATTTCAGACGGAGATGTTTGGCCAATAGTAAGTAATTCCAAATATAGCTTTTGAGGCAGATGCCTGTCAATCAGTGTTAACATGTTCTAACAAACGGGTCTTCTTGTCTGATGTTGCAGACGCCACGCAATTTATAGATAAGGTTCTTAAAGTTTGAACTTTAAAACTACAATGACTCGTGATATCTCCAGTCACTTGTTCACTGATTAGCCCATATTCAACTGCTGCTGCCATTGTTTTTCACCCTGCTACAAATTATTCATCTTTTTACAGATCAAATTTCTTTATTGTGAAGTTGTAATGGAACATTTTTGGACCTCAAGTCTGACTTGCTGCTATTTGTGTGTCCTACTTATTCTTTTATTTATTTTTGTGATTGATTTGTTATGTATTTTTTCTTGTATTTTCTATAGTTGTGTGAGCTAAATAAATGAGGTAAAAAATAAAAACCTGTTGTTTTGTCAATGTAACTGTCAAAAGGTTGAGGATTATTTACCAATGCTGGGCTACTTTACCGAAATTTTATGATTTTAAAACTTGGTAGCTTTGTCCAAGATTTTATATATGTCAAGATTCTATTGATTACTAGTAAGCTGCATGCAGTTCACATTCAAGTTACTGTATGATTCAGAATCAGGTGAATAAATCCCCTATGTTGATTATAACTTGTTTGTATTATCTATTGTTTTTTTAAGTTCCTATTAGTGCCAGATTGCAGTTACTTGCTTATTTTTTCAGGAACTGTTTTGGATTGTGTGAAGAATTACCAAATGGTAAGTATAAGATGTCGCAATAGGTAATCTATTCAACAGTTAAATCCAAGGATTATCATTTTAAAATTAACTATAAATAGTTACTGGTTCTGGTTTGTTTTTTTTTGGAAATTGATGTGGTACTTTAGTGTTCTTTACTTGTTTACCTGGTGTGAGATTCTTTGTCGTCGTCTCAGACCATCTTCAGTCCTTCAGTGCCGCGATCGCGTGTGGACCGCTGGTGTGTGTGAGGTAATGCTTGTAACCTGATTTAGTCAGTCAGGAGATGATTGTGACTTGACTTCATAAGCCACGGCGTTCTAACCTTGGTTGAATGGATGTGTGTTGCTTTTGAAAACAGTTTGAAAGCTTGGGTAAAATTGATGTGAGGTAGCAGGCTTTTGTTTTTTTCATAGTGAAACAGAGGTTTCAAAATGAGTTAGGACGCCGACCAGAAGCATGCTTTTTTGGCCTAAGCTATGTTGCGTTCTATTTTAAATACCGGTAAGATATCTTTTGTTCTAGTTTTCATAAACCACTCGTCTATTTCTGCTAAATGACCATAGCAGTTGTTTTGTCCTTTTGCTTTATCAGATGCATCGCTTGGCTTGTGTTTGAAATGTCAAGAAAACTTTTAGGGCCATTTCAGGCTATCTAGTTTTTATAAAGATTAGTTGAGAGAAGCCTGAAATTTTTATTGAATTTATGAACCAGCAAGGTCTGCTTAAAGTGGACTCCTTCTTAAAAGGTCATTTCCTTTTTACTCACTACCTAGAATCCCAAGTAATGTAAAAGGTTGAACTCAATAATGATGCCTCAGACGTTTCCACTTGATAAAAATGAAAGCACCCTGATAGAGCAGCACTCGGCAAAATCAGCTAAAGAAGGGAGTATAACGATGATGGCAGGGAGGGCATTGTTGACACAACAACCATGACACCACACGATGATGCATAAGGTGATGTCTAGGACCACAATGTGGTAAAACAATGACAATGCTGCTAGGAATGCCACTAACAACGCTATCGTCAAAGATGACGATGTCTCCTCCAACATTGATGGCAACACTGATGCATCGACATGTATTTCAAAAATGCAGATAATGACAACCTCGGTGACACGAGATGTCCGCCAAAACCAATAATGCCAACAATGGCAATGCCTCTGATGCCTATTGTGCTGCAACTGATGTGTCCGTAACACTGACCAGGCCAAGGAAGATGACACCGCTGGAACCAACATTGATGGTCATCAGCACCATGTACTCTTGAGTTCCAAATAGTTGTAGAGACAGCAATAATAGTATAGACCGGAAATTTTCATGATTTCTAAGAATAGTATAGACCCAGCATTTTTGCCACTAGGAAATTAGAATATTAATAGTATAGACCGGAAATTTACGGAAAAATTAATAATAGTATAGAATGGAATAATGGTATAGACGGCAAATTTGTAGAAATTTAAAAACAGTGTAGACTGGAATAATGATATTGATTGCAAATTTGAATAAAATTTAATGATATAGAAGGCAATAATAGTGCGAAACAGCAATTCTAGGAAATAATTTTATAGACGGGAAATTTTTGGAAAATTAAAAAATAGTATAGCCTCTAATAATAACATTGATTACAAATTTGCGTAAAATCTAGTAACAGTAGCTGGAAATAATGATATAGATGGGAATAATAGTGCAAAGAAGCAAATTCTGTCTGACTTACCTCTGTTTTAAGAAGTTGTTTCAAAGAAAAACCATTAAACTGAACATTTATAATTAAATTATTGCAGTGGTGTATAGTAATGTAATAACATAGTACAGTGAAGTGGAATAAAAGTGCCATTGATAAAACAAAGACCATTTGTTTATTCAGGAACTTTAAATGGAAGTGTATACAGGCGTGTTTCAAACAGTATGTGGATAATATTTTACTCAAAAAAGAAAGTGACATTCATGCTAGAGATGCCAATGTTGACTAAATCCAAAAACTATAACACGGAGGTAAGGATTTCAGCAGCAATGTCCTGTCTTCCACGAAGCCGACAGTCTGAATAAAGACAATAAAGTGTCTTGGTAAAACGAGTCGCATTTTTATCAAACATGTTCCTGATAGTCGAGCCTTAGTTTTCTCTCAATCTCATGTCTTGCACAACGTTCATAGTCGATATCCTCGTAATGTTAATCTAAATTTGACGTCAAAAAGTCGGTACATCCAAAATTTTACATGATCAGAAATTGCAGAATTGCCCAACATACGAGTCCACGACTACGTCCATTATCTAACTAGGTAGAGTAAACAATCCGATTCACGTGCGTTTCCATTTATTTGGACGGGAGAGCAAGTAGAAATCAATTTCACTAAAGGTATCGACTGGATTGTTGAACATTAGCAACTATGCCATTTTCAAGATTGTCACAAATGCATTACTCCTGTTCATAAAAACAATCTATTCTCATGTTTGGAGTGAATTGTAAAAATGCTGATGTCTGATGTCGGTAACTTGTCGGTACTTTGATTGAAAGGTTCACCGTTCATTGCACGGGTATTTTCGCTTCGTTGAGTGGCCGCGATATCACCACGATCCATATCTATATCTGGATTATTTGTCGTACCAGCATCTGAATCAATGTATGTAATCTGGAACATCTCTTGGTTTGTAAAGTAATCCTCGAGTCCTTTAAGCCTTTGGGCGGCAGACGATATGACTAAGTGTGTAGAATGCGCACGTCAATCATGACGGAAACCGTAGATGACACTGGCTGTGCAAAATCCTGGAATTACTCCCCCGGAAGCGCAAACGTCAGGGACAGACACAGTCAAGAGTTGTAATGGCTTGCCAGTTTTCATAGGTTGCAACCATAAATATTGGATCAGTCAAAGAAACCCTTATAAGATTAATGAGATTATCAAATTCAATTGGCCAGTACAATGAGAAATGGACCAAAACTAACCAATAGTATTCTTCTAAATGAGATATGCACAATTAGTAACCAATGAAAGTTGTCAAAAGCGTTTCCATTCATAGGTATGTTGGACTGCCGGTTGCACAAACCTTTGTCACGAGGCACGCGGAATATTGAAAAGTGCGCTAAGAAAGCACTTAATTAAGCTGTAAATTTCTTATTTCTGAAATGGCCGATGGCCTATTCATTTGAGCGACGGTCGACCAGCCAAAAATATCGAGAAAGTGGTAATCATTTCAAGGTTTTTAAACTTTTTGTAGATCTTTTTTAATTTTGACCCTCCCATCGAAATCATCTAAAATAACATTCAGGCCATCCAAAAGTCGGCCGCTGCGTAAACCCTTGCTTGGGAGTCCCGATTGTTTTAAGCTTTGAAACGTACAGTTGTATATTTTAGTGAATAAAATATTTTTTAATGCGCATGACATGTGACTTTCGTGTGTAGCGTGGAGTCGTAAATAGTCTTTCTGAATTGAGTGTCTGTGGTCTAGAGGTTAGGACTGAGTACTCTAAATCTGAAAGTCAGGTTACGATACCCGGTGTCATCAACGAAGTTTTTGTGTAGCGTTAATGAAATAAAATTGTGAAATAGTCTACTCTCAATTTCAGCTGAATCAAGTAATCGTGGAAAGCGGAAAAAGTTTCCAAAATTAATAAACGTAGAGACCCGACTAAGCTCAGTATAGACGGGAAAACGAGTCTGAAATTATAAATAATCTTATAAATACGGCTATTCGGAAGTCGAGAGTACATTTATGATGAAAGGTTCGACAACGAGGCTCAATCACCAGGATAGCAAGGACTATCATCTGGAAATCTTGCATAACTCTTGAACGGCCACTTACAGTGTAACAATACTTGTTGAGCAATGCTAAAGATTTATACAAGTTTATAAAAATTTGTTTAAGAATGCTGGAGTCATGGCTCTTTAAAGAGGCATTTTGTAAAATGGCAGATTTACATAAAATGCAAATTTTAAGATAATATGTCACATATTGTGGATAAATTTCAAATCAAACGAGCAACATGGTGTCCTGCCAATACTAGAATAGTCTAGAACCGTTTCTCTACCCCACATGCCTGCCAATGTTACAGCATCGGACCTAGTGAATGCCGTATCGGTCAAGAATGGTAAGTCAAGTGGGAAGCGAATCGTACACTTTTAGTAGGTCTTGATAAGATCTATTCATGTACCAAGTTTCAGAAAGATGGTTGCAGGGTGCCAAAGATACAGCACCAGGAGAAATGGATAGCGCACACCAGATAGCCCTTGACAAGGCCAGTTAACATACCGAATTTCAAAAGAATACCTCAAGACTGTGGAGTTAGAGCTCCGCAGAGCGAAAATTCGAAAAATGGCCATCGCTGCGGCATCTTTTTCTCATTTCAACCAAAACAATAGGCTTGGAGTTTTTGACGAGATACATCTTGTGTGTGAATTTCATGTCTGTCGGACATGTAACGTACATATAAAGAAACCATCCATTCAGTTTTGTGTCTGTCTTTTTGACAAACGCTTTGTCTTAAAACTACGTTCTTTCATTTTATGGTAAAAACTCACACGTACACCAAGTTACCATGTGAATTTCTAACTAAACACATACACGTGTGCAGCATGATCACATGTTCAATAGCTTGGAAATAGGAGTAAAGGCCATTACTGACGGAATAAATAAAAGCAAAATTAAATATTTAGACATTGACTTAATTTATGAAGTACATTTTATTGTGTTTTTATTTGTTTTTCATATCTTAGAAAGTAGAGGCTAAAACAAAGTGTGCACTTACTTGTTTGAGTAATAGCATTGCCTAGGTATTGCGTTAGTCTGCATTTTGGATGTGTGGTGACCGTCCCTCCCTTGCAACCCCCCAGGTTTCTATGTGTGTCAATTCCCCGCCCACCCATGCCACCCCTCGGGTATTTGTGTGGCTACTCCCTGGGTTTTTGCGCTTGGTGATTCCCACCCCCTTCCTGCCCATGAAACGCCAAGGGTTTCATTGTCCTGTTGAAACTACCATTGTTTGTTCATCACAGTGCTTAGGGTGATTAGCATCGATTTTATTGCCACAAACAGAACCCATTGGATTATGAATAACGGGGAGAGTCTCAATGCAAATAGTCGCAACTTTTTAACCTTTCTACATTCCATGTGATATCCCCTTAGGCTAATTATGGTGTTGCATCACTGCATCATTGCCATAAGCTGTTTGTTTCATCTAGAGTTAGTATGTTTGAGTAATCTCAATAAAACCCCTTGTGTACCAGTCGCCATGTTTTAGGCAGTTTCATACCAATGTAGTGTCGACATAGACTTTGAAGTTAGTTGAACCTTTGGGACCGGCTTTAGTTGTTGATGGATACCAGAGTTATGGCAGTTTGATGGGTGTGTCATTGAAATTACCACTCTGAGAACAATCGGGCATAATTTAAAAAAAATAGAATTGATAGGATATTTAATGAAGTGATGTGCTCACATTGTCAGAAGAGTGAATATTTGAACAAAATATCAACTAATACCGCATCACTGCTGTTAAATTCATCTACAGGTGTATGTGTTACTGCGAAGTTAACTTGTGCTCTGAATTCTGATCCAAGTCAAATGTTAACTGGTCATATCAACGTACACTCCTCAAAACATCAACATGTCTACATTAGTATAAAAAGGTCCTTTTATTCCTAAATGCAGGGTATTCAAGTTTGCTCTGCTCATAAGCTATTCTTTGCCCAACTGCGGAATACTCTCATAGAAGAAGTTATACGGAATGTTCTGTTCTTAAGGGTGACCTTTTCACGACCAGTTTTCCTCCGAAAGGGTTCTTTTGTCAAAATTCCCAACGAAGGTGTGGCTTTTGATCTGACGATTTCCTAGCAGTGGTTTGGGAGTTCTAAACTATAGAGAATATGCGCGCACCCAACCTAAAAATGAGGGGCTTGAATTTTTGCGAATGTGGATCTTTCACCAACATTTGAGGGGTGTGTTCAGAGCTATGAATTGTGCATTTGCCAGATTTCATTTGTTCCTGCCTTTTTAGTGGACTTTTGTCTCGTTTTCTACTTTTTTCGTAGTTTTCGTTTTTTTTTGCACACTTCACCAAGTGAGGGAGCTCGCCTCTTGAGCCCCTCCTGGGTGCGCGCATGGAGAAGGTGTCCTTTTATCAACTTCACCAGTCCACAATAGGTTTTTAGTGGTATCTACATTTTTAAAAAGAAAGATTCCCTCATTTTAACAGCATGGCATATCATCTTGCACTGTTCCATTGTAGATGGGTTAAAAATTAACTGTCCAAGACTCCCTGTGAAAGGTTCAGTTTATGGAAGTGACACTTACTGTACAAAATTGTGTACATGATCTTTCTGGAACAAACCTTACAAGAAGGATGACATTATCATGGAAGTTATCTACAAATGGGTGCCATTCTCTGTTTACTCTCTAAATTGGTGGATATCCCAATTTTCTATCTGCACCCCCACATCGAAAATGTGGCCAAGTACCTCTTGGATTTGCACAACAGAATTGTTCTAAAAGTTTCTTCCTAAGCATTTTCGTGTACAGTAAACCATGCATACGTTGGATTGAACTGCGCTGAGATACTGTACCCGAGTATTTGAACTCCTAACTTGTCTGAGGGGTTGAGGGCACAAACTGAGCAACTGTGCTTCGTCCAAGTTTAGTGAAAATCTGAATTCTGGATGCGTGACTTATACGAGTTTCACTGTATGCCATTTCCCGTTTTTGCCCATTTTCTGCATCAGATTTATTATTAATGCAGAATATTGAAAAAAATCATCCAATTGTGATTGCTGTTTGTGAAATGAATCATCAACTTCCTGACACAGTACTGTCCCAAAATGTGTTATCATATAGGCTAGAGCTGGGTTTTTCCACTCTGTACTCATCAAATAACAATCATATACTGACATAATTTCAATTCATACGTTTTGATACAGATTCTCAATGAACTTGTAGAAAGAACGGAAATGATTTTTTGATCGACGAAAAAATTTTGCGTTGAACCTGCACTATTGGTACAAACTGGCAATTATGATGCAGCAGTAGGTATTCTTAGTACGTAGCAGTGTAATTATACAACTATCATGTACTAGTAAGTAGGCTATAGTTAGTGCAGAGCTGTATTTATGTACCATAATTATACAACTATCATGTACTAGTAAGTAGGCTATAGTTAGTGCAGAGCTGTATTTATGTACCATAATTATACAACTATCATGTACTAGTAAGTAGGCTTTAGTTAGTGCAGAGCAGTATACATTCATCATGTACTTACTAGTGGTATCCTTAGTCCACAGCTGGATAAGTAAACAGCTTTCTACAGATGTGGGTAAATAACTGGCCAAATAAAATCTGACACAAAATTAATTTCATAGTCTCCCAAAAGAAAAATTTAAGCAATTGGCGCTTGTGCATGTCACGAGCTAACTGTTTTCAAATAGGTAACAAACTTTTCTTTGTTACTAAAGCCGAAGAATGATGCAAGAAAATGGTGTTTATTATTTTGTTTTTCACTTTAACGAGTGTAACGAGCTAGGTGAGTGGTGATTGACTCCCAGATTTTGCCTGCCCCCCCCCTCTGCTGGTCGTTAACTCCACTTGATATACGTTTCATGACACTTTGACAAGGTGACCAGCAGAACTATGTGGGTGTTGTAAAATTTAGAGGTTTACGTGAAGTTAACACACTGTGGTTGTTAGCTGTATTTTGGCATTGGTCTTCATCCTGCTAGATGTCTGCTAAAAACTAGGTAACTTCATGTAAGCTAAGACGAGGTCGGGTTTCTTACTGTAATGACTTCTTAATATTTAGAAATGTCACCCTCTGGCCATCACCCCTCATGGGTAATGCCACAAGTAGCCAAAACTGCATTTTGCAGAAGTGATTCTAATCTTGAGAATTTTTTAGTCATTGGAAAAGAATTTTGGGTGGTTTTTAAATATTTTTCATAGAAAAACGGTGCCGATATTTGCTCCCAAAATCGAGGCATCTATGGCACTAAAGAATAGGTAAAACACCTTTTGTTTTGTCCGTTTATTTTATTGTTATTCTGCACACAGTGAGAATTATTATAAGACGGATTCCATGAGCAGTATCATGAAAAGACAAAGGTACAGTTTGTAGTATAAGGTTAAAGTATTCGCGGTGCAGCTTTACCTACAAACTAACACCAGCGTAGTATGCCTGGAGAACGAGCTTAAAGGTGCTGTCAATACCAAACAAACATCAGTGTTGGATTAAAAGTAAAGGACACTGTTGTTGACATGACCAGCTTGTGTTGCTAAGTTACTTGATGATATTTTTACCACCAATCACGATCCAGAATAGTTTGTAGTCTCCAAGTTCCTTTTAGGAACTAGTCTAACTAGTTTGCCTTCTTCCACACTTCTTTATCACCATCATGTTCCATTCTAGGTTAGCTTATCTGACGCCAGCTTGGAGCATATCCATGCCACCGAGTTGTTTCCACTCGGTCGGGCTGAGAGTGAGGACCCTGATGTCGATGTTCCGTTTCCGCTGCTCTGCGGAGAGTTTGTAAAGTATTTGGGATACACTGCAGATGGCACCATTGTCATTTCTAATTTCCGTGTTGGACTGATGTTCAACGGATCCTTGATCGTGCTGCCGCTGGGAGTCATTGAGTACATTGAAACGCGGGAGATCTTCTTCCTGTACATTTTCTGCAAGGACGGCCATTCTGTCAGGTACTGTGCACAGCTGTAACCATGCATCAACTGACACTGCAGTCTTTCCAATTTAGGATACAATATGGCTGACAGCTGACATTTTATTTTGTCATATACGATAAATAGCACAAAATTAATGCTTTACAATGTCCAAGTTTTGTATGATGTCTACAAACTTCTTTGGTTCTTACAACAATTCAAAAAGATCATGAAAAGATAAAAGAGCAATTTTGCTAATTGATTTTGTCCGACATTTGTAAGGTTTTTACCCTGTTCTGTTACCCAAAACAGCTTATATACAGGAGAATTGGTATTTGGCCGTGTTTGCTGGTAGCTGCTGGTATACGTGTTGATATGACATAACACGTTATATTGGTGGTGACTAGCTATACGTGTTGATGTGACATAACACGTTAGAGTGGTGGTGAACAGCTATGCATGCAGTAAATTCAGACCAATTTTTGCACGTAAATTATTCCCCAAATTGATGTATTTTCATTTGTCGTGGTCACACAAAATTTCTCAAAATATAGTCTGATGGTAGCTGTGGTGATAGCACTTCAAATATTAATAAGGCAGTTATTTGGTGCTACTTATGGTAACATTTTCTCAAATTCAAAGAAGAATAGTTGCCAGAGTTGTCATTTTCCCCATTTTTCGAAAGTTCATTGCATTGTTAACGTGCTCGGATTGTCGTTTACGTGTTTGTTGACGACAGCTGTACAATATATACTCTAGAAATAACGAAGTTAAGTATTCTTCACGTTAATTGTAGTTGAAAATAACCATAAAATAAAATTTCACTCGAATTGAAGTACAATGTTGCTGTGGTTGACAATTGCCATAAAATAGATATCTCAATGTTCCGCCATATTGTGTTGTAAATTGAGCAACTGTTTCCATATCTTTTGTAGAAAAATTGATAATTGGAATTTTACTTGTGTTCTAAATTGATGCGATTTGATCATAGTCGGGATACATTTATGGGGATTAATGGTGTGCGCAGAGTATGTTTGTAGGCAAGAACAATTATGTGTCATGAATTTTGGACAAAAATTATCGCCAAATTTTGATCTTTTTGCAATGTTTCAAAGGCTTCTAATGTTGTTATGAGTATCCAATTTTCCAAACATTGTCTGATGCTAACTATAGTATTGAACTTGAAAACAACAATGCATTTGTTTGGTGCTTCTCAGAATATTATAGTTCATAAAACCATGAAGAAAGTAAGATTTCACATGTTCCGTCGTATTATATCCTAAATTGGCAAGATTTTGCCGTACTAAGCTTGAATCGCTTGAGACGAAGAATGACGTCTTGAGTTCCTTTAATCGTACTTCTTGGCGCAGACTGTAGCATTAAGTAAAATTGTCATCAAACAAAAGATTATTTTACAACTTTCAAAAATTAGCCTCAGTAAGAAAACGTGAAGATTAAAGTATTCACCCAGTGGTTGTCAATAGTGAAATGTGTGTTAGATAGTTTTATTATGCCCTGTACGTCCACAGCTATTATTCTGTCACTACACAGTCTCATGTGCAATGGCAGAATCTTATTTAAATTCAAAACCAGATTTCGTTATTTTCTCGCATTTTAGAGTGCACACTGTCGTCAAACGCGTGTTAAATTTAGAACGCATGAAATCCAAGATGGTTTGTATGAACGTCATTTGTATCTAAATGAATCATTGTAATTGATTGTTCGGTAAAACCCTTGTTAACTTTACCACAGCTTGACTCGACCTAGTTATACCAGTTTGTTGATAGAGTGACTAAATTAAAGTATATTACATGAAAAAGGCGCACACCGTTTGTGTTGTTCCATACTTGAGTGGTTCTGTTGATAGTTTACCATTTTATTTCAACAGAGCTTTTGTTCCTTGATTGAGCAGTACAATAATTCTAGAATCTGTTATTGGTCATTTTGAGGGCAATCGCCTTTTTAGAGATTACAAGATACTCTTGAAGTTAAATGATGAGGGATAAAAGAAAATATTTAATTTGATTTGTTTTGACTTACGAGAGGGCTATTTCATGACATTTGTTCTCCCATTATGAACAAAAAATGTTACTGTCGTATTCATCTCTACCAAAAGAAGTTTCTAGTGCATGTGCACTAGAGCGAAGCAATCAAAATTTTATGCAATCAGCTTATAGAAAAAAACAAATCGACCTATTGTGCTTTTGCTTATATTAGAGGGGCAAACATATATTTGTCTTGAATATAATTTTCTAACTCATGTTAGAATTATTACAGGGAGTTCTTGGTGTAGTTGTACCCAGGGCAAATGCTGGATTACATATTGAAATACAACGTTGATATTACGTGTTGGGCATATGTCACATGTTCTCCTCAGTTTCCATGGTAACATATTCACTATTGCTGTCCCTCAGGTGCACATTTTCCACCAATGAGGCGTGTCTCAAATGGTACAAGTTCCTGCTTTCCCAATTACTGCCGCCGGTCAAGCTGACCGACACATTTGCCTTTGCCTTCAACGCATGGTGCCGACAGACTGACCAAGAGACTACGGCCATCGGTCATCAATTGGCCAGGGGTGAGTGCAGCAGTTAAGAAGTTTACTTTAAGGTGGCGTAGCAGAAATTTCATTTTGTTAAATATCACTACGAAGTTATAGCGTTTTTGAATATTTGCCAATTTTAGGGATTAATTCTGTATGAAGAGTTTTTACCATAGTCAACTGTACAAGAGTAGTTTATGGGAACCTCGGAATGTCATGCTTCATGGATATGCAGTTTAGGTTTTTGGTGGTGTAGAGATGCTTATTTCTGAGAAATACGGAAAAGTCATCAGATCAAAAATGGTAGAAATGAAACTATAATATTAAACCTGGAACATGCAAAAAGCCATGAAGTTGCTTTGAGCTTAAACATGGGCTGTTCCACTGAGCAAGGTGTTCCTTCACCCTGGCGTTAATGTGTGTTATGAGATGAGTGCTCTGATTGGTGACTCAGCACGATCTGAACCAATCATTTCTGCCGGCTCTTGGTTCATGCGTGGTTATGGGCAGACATCAAGGCACTTTTATTACTATCCCTATTGCAGCTATACAAATTTACCGAACGGGGGGTGAAGGTCATGGACCCCTATCTTGATCCGGGTTTGGCTTGTAGCAATGGCTAAATGTTTTTGTTTACTCTGCACGCTTTCTTTCACAATGCCTATTAAGTATCATACACACGTGTGTATTTAGGCCCATGTGCCTAGTATTTAGGCCCATGTGCCTATTGAGGCCTGCGTGTCCATGTACGCCTATGTGCCTGCAGCCTATATATGCATAGTCGCATTGACAGCACAAGCTGAAAGTGTTCAGACAAATGACCCAGAATTCCCTGTCATGATGGCTGGGCAGAAGCTGAATTCACCATCAGAGTAGTCTCCCCTGATGGCTGAGAATGAAGGGGAATTAAAGAAGAAAGTTAGTAAGGTGGCTAAGGTGTTTTGTTATTAAAATTTTACTGCCCTTATAGTTATTACCAGTCATTTTTGCTGTAAACAGAGGTTGTTATGACAGGTTAACGGTATTTTTATCTGTGTACTATTGTCTTGTACTGTATATGAGGAATTTGGTGCAATTTAAAACACTTGAGTAAAACTGAGGAACACAATTTTTAAAATAACGTTTAAATAAATGTTGACTCATCTGTTACAAAATGGCAGACATTGATGTGTATTCTGTGTATTCTGTTCATTACTGTACTTATGAAAAGAATTACGACTGGGCAAAATGACAGGCAAAACGCCCAGTTCTAGAATTGCACATAAACAAGGGATATGTATCTGTGCCTGCAACTGAAGCACAGGTCCACGTATCTTCATGCAAAATTGTCTGAAAACCCGTACTATTTATTCTTTTGGATGTAGGCGCATGGGCCTTAATAGGTGTTTATATGATATGAATGTGAGACGGTATCACTCACTGCATTCTAAATTTCTTTGTTACAAAAACTCAGCACGCACCAAAAGTAATGCAGACAAAGGGACCTGGAATTTCCCTTCAGAGCGCAAGCAATTTTCCTTGTCGTGGTATCACTCTGTCATGATCGGAATGATGGGGAGAGAGTTTTAGCAAGTTTACAAAGTGCCAATGCCTTTCTGGTGATTTTGCCCGAGTGATGAGTATGCGGACTGTCATTTTGATTTTAAACAGAATCAGTCATTATGACGCGGAAATGACTTTTTGTCTGATTACTTTTCGCATGTACTTTACAAATGAATCGGCAAGATGTCATCTGCAACTGTCACAACCGCTGTTTCCAAGTGTACCAATGGATTTATGACTCCATTTATTTCACGATCACGTTTTGCGGAGATTTTCTAATACTTGAATCTAGCTCGTACAGTGCCGTTTGAATGGAGAGCCTAGTAGAGATTGTTAGACATATGGTGTTTATGGTAGTAATGTAGAAATTTTAGAAAGACTGATGAAAAAGAGTGAAGTTTATTTTGTGAACTGATAATGCTGAACCTTCATTAGTTTTGAGGTAAATAAGGTGAGCAGCTCAGGTGGGCTTAGAGAAATGTAGTGAGAAGTGGACATCTTCAGTGTGATTCAGAATTATCAGCATTAAATTTAGACAATGTTTTGATGATTGATGGTCATGCACTGAAGTAAGCAGTGTTATTAAATGATATGCGAAGATAAAAAGATTATTGATTTTTTTTAGCTATATTCAACATGTGTTGTTTCCCCAACAGTATATCATATATAACATGTCTTTTGAAGCAGTTCTATAATGAATGGTATTAGTAATTATAATAGGTCTGTAATATTAAATGCATTTACTTCACCATTGCACCTATGTCTGTTTTTCAATGGAAGTTTTTCCAAAGTGTTTGGCATGCATTAGGTTCGTTTGCCTGAGGATTTTGATAACTGTAAAACCTCCCAGTACATTCGTCTTGAGTCTCAAAAATGTCAGGGACTCATCTAGGATTTGAAATGTAGGGATCCAAATTCATGAGATTGGCACTTCTCTTATGCGGGTATTTCATATGAGGTCACGCTTACGTCACAGGACAGGGAGGTATTTCTCCCCTGAAAAACATGGATGCCAGAATTTTCCCATCCTCCTTGTGACATTTACGGTATAAGTAAACGGTAATAGATGTCATCTTAATTTGTGTCTGAATTTTATCAAATTAAAATAATGAATTGTAGGCTTCACAAAATGCTGAATTTAAAGTTTTAATTCTTGGGTTAGCCATCATTTTTGTCGAGGTCTTGAAACATGCCGTCGTTTTCTGTCTTGGCCGTGCTGTCCCAAGTGGTCATTTTTACGACTGTCCTTTCCAATGACGGCCACAACAGCCACTAGATGAGTCTCTGTGTCTAATCCTGGACATTGTTGCAACTTGGATAGTTGCACATGGGTCTAAATACGCACATATACAGTAGAGAATATTGGTATGCCAGTTGCCTTTTCTAAATTTTAAAGTTTGCATATTCTTCAGGCGGCGAGAGGAAGTACACATTTGGCCGAGAAGTAGATCGAATGAGATTCAACTTGAAGAGAGAGTGGCGAATATGCTATGTCAACGAAAAGTTCAGGTGAGCAGCAGTCAGTCACCTTTGGCGGGGTTCATTTTAAAAACATATAAATCATGGGGTAATAGTCACTTGCAGGTGTTCCACATTTTGAGAACCAGTTTTCTCCACTGAATGACAAGTCGTCGAACTGGTTCTCAAATGCGGGACCACTATAAGTGGCCACTGCCAATCGTGCTATGCGTTAGTTTGCCCAAAGAACCTGAAATGTGTTTGTAAATTCAGTAAATAAATTTGGTCATTGCAATGCGTAACCAGAATTGGTTTTTGTCGTTCACTGTTTTGTATTTGGCTCAGTTTAAATTAAAACTGATTGTTTAGATTTGATGGTAACTATGGTAGACCATGAATGGAAAAGCATTACTCAATGCTACATGACTTTCACGGAAAAATGAGGAAATGAATCATCTTGTCCTTCATATTGTGTGCTGTGAGATTTTACTTTATGGAGAATGTATTAAAGGTTGAAATTAGGCCACGTTATCAGCTTATATAGACTAATATACATGTATCAGATAAAATCAGGGGTATTTTTGGAATAGATTGTCATAAATATTGATACGGCGGTTATCTGTGAAAATGTTTTTGTGGCTCTCATATTAAATAAAATTCACTTCCATTGGTAATTCTGATTGTCTTTGTGTTTTATTCAAGTAAGTAGACTTTGACTATAAGTGTTTTCATGTTATGAGTATGTTAGGTTATGACAGAGCGGTAAATACTTTAAAATAAACTCTACAGGCCTTCTGTTTTGAGAAAATATGTGCTTTTAATGGGAGTTAAAACCTTGAGCTTTATATAATATTTGTTGGTTGAGTACGCAGACTTGTGCTACATAACCTTATAACATACGGTAATTGCTGGCTGGAAAGACTCCTCCGGGCTCCTCTCCTACCTGCGTGTAATTGAATGCTAACGTACAGCTTCGTCATTACTTTAATGTGTGATTAAAATAGCTGCCACTCTTCTATAATACGCTCTGTAAGAAGCTTAATGTTTGAATAAGTCCAATTTGTGGTTATTACACTTTTAACTTCATGTGACTGTGGATATGAAGCGAGTATTTACTGTTAGTTTTCAGAAACAAAGTTGACAAAAATCAACTAGCTTTGTTGAAATTATGGCGAAAACCCAAAAGAAAATCGGGTAAAAATAATGTTTGGAAGTGTTTGAAAAGTAGCCAAAAATTTTTGCTTTGAAATTTTTATGATTTTCGTCAAGAAGAATTTTTTCAACTATTTTTCAAAACTGTCGTATGTCTGTCCTTGCAGAGTTTGTTCATCTTATCCCGAATTGCATATTGTACCATCTGCGATCACGGACGAGAATATTGAAGGTGTGGCCAGCTTCAGGTCATCGGGTCGTTTCCCGTCAGTTGTATGGAGGTGGGTCTGTCTGTCTGTCTGTTTGTCCTTACTCTTAGTCATACACCAAGTTTCACTAAACTTTGCTGGAGACTTGACTAAAATTTGCTCCTACAGTCACATCGTCTGAAAAATTAGAAAAATTTCTTGTGATTCACCAATTTTCTAGTAGAATCTGGAGCTAAGTTGGATGGTGACAGGCCCTAGATTTGTGATCACTAAATTTTGCGCAAAACTTGTTTCGATACTTGCTCAGTCATCTTGCCTAACATCACCATAAACCCGAAGTTTGCCATGTGATTGGTCAACTTTCAAATTGAGTCTCAATTACAATTTGGTAATATCCTTTTTATAAAAGCATTCTGCCATTTTAAGATAATTCAATAGATGCAAGGTGATGTATTCTTGGTGTTGAATGATTCGCTTTCACAGGGTCATTCACCTTGACCTCATGACTTTTCCGGGGATGTGGCATAGCAATTATCCAATATAGCAATTATCCAAATAAGGGTTCTCTTATTTTTGAATCATCGCATCCTGTGTGAGCTGTGAGGTTGTTGACATTTTATATAATCATTGCTTTGAATCGTCCAGTTGTCTGATGTTTGCAAATTTATGAGTCAATTACTGGACTTCATGTTGCGGTGACTTACTGATCGTCTGGGCTCAAATGAAATGTCGCCGTATGCAGCATGCACTATCTGCTCGGTAAATTAGCTGAATTTATCTCCAGTGTTACAAGCGTCCATTAATGGCATGGTGGAGAAGCGGGCAGACAATAATGTTGTCGAATAGATATGATTTGTTCAGATGAAGTAATGTGTCATTGATTTAGCTGTTACTCAAGTCTGGACCCATCATCATGATGAAGCCTGTATCATCCCTGGTATTTATATTGAAATATGCTTTGGTGGTAAGGCATGCGTTATAATAAAATTTGTTTCCTCTCATGCACTTGACAGAAAGCACATGTAAATAAAACTTTCTATTCGCAATCTGTCAAATAATTGTTTTTTGCGATTTTCTAAACCAAGTGTATTGGTAATAAGATTGAGCGCTCAGTGACATTGAAATGTGGAATAAATAAAATAATACCTACATGTTAGGAGGAGTAAGAGTCAGGCAAGAGGAAACCAAATATTTTAGGATGGTGTAATGTGTTTGTTATCCATATTGCAGGAACCAACGGAATGGAGTAATCATAGCACGGTGTAGTCAGCCAGAGATTGGATGGCTTGGCTGGCGTAAGTTAGAAGACGAAAAGCTGGTGTGGGAAATTGCAAAGGCCTGTACCCTTAATGGTATGTTTGCTGTTTGTATGGTTTCATGGTGATGGAAGTAAATCAGTCTGGTCTATCAAAATTAATCGACCTAATCAATCATTTTTAATTTCTATAATAAATACCATGGTTCCATTGCACAAAAATCAAAATAAAAATGCTTAATGCAAGGTGCTTAATTATGCATATTTGCCTGATCAAGTTGAATTACATTTCCATTTGGTATAGTTTCATTTACTTATGATAGAGGTCTCTATCAGCTGGAAGTCCATTGAGTGCGTGCTGTTTTAGTTGCTAGTGTATAAGTAACAATTAAAATAAAAGTGGTTCTAGTCCTCTAAGGATTGAAAAAGCATCTGCTGTTGCATTTGTCTTCTTCAGTTAAAAGTCTGTGACTTGAACAGTGAAAGCGTGTGCACAGCATTATTTTAGACAGAATGCTTTCACATCCACAAAACTATTAATGTACCAAATAAAGCAATCACAATTTTGTGAAATTACTATTTTGACTGAAGATGCGAAGTGTTGACGTACCTCGTACATAACGCACAGATATGCCCGAGGAGATGGCTGGTTAGATGGAGGGGAAATACTCAGTTTCATTTATTCAAGAATTATTTTATTTATCATTACTAGGCGAAAATGTAAATTCTTAAGCATAGCCTGGTGGTTATTTGGTGAATTAAATGTCTCAAAATCATGATCCAGAAAAGAAAACTAACTCACTTACCAAAATATGCATGAATGTGGCAAAAAGCACAGCTGAGCCAAATCAATTTATTGCATTCATTTGTTAGTTGTTAATGGTTTGTTGTTGCAACGGAATTTGACTGTTTGGGCAACTCTTCACCTTGTAAGCCCATATTCTGGACAGGTGGACAAGTGGAATTTAATTTTGTAAAATTTCCTAACCGGAATAGACGTTGAGAACAATTTATTTTATTATAAGCTTATTTGGACTGTACAGCTGTACTAAAGCAACACCTCGTTAAAAGTTGATTGTTTATTGTGAAACACAAAAATGGCAATTTTGGCCATTAATTTCATGTGAGACGAATGGAGATTTATGGTCAATTTTTGTCATGACTGTTTGTAGGTCAGAAAGGTAATGCAGTGTGCAAGACATTGATCGTGGACGCCCGATCTTACGCAGCAGCGGTGGCCAATCGGGCGAAAGGAGGCGGGGTGGAGTGTGCAGAGTATTACGACAACTGTGAGGTCAGGTTCATGAACCTGGCCAACATCCATTCCATTCGAAAAAGTTTCCACGGCTTGCGCAACCTGTTGCTGATTGGTCAGGACCAGAGCAGGTTGGTGGGGCTAAAACCGTATTGTGTCAGGTGATGGTTAGGTTAGTGTTACAGTTTATGTTAATGGTGATGATTATTTCAGGGTACATTTTTTTCGTAAAAAATGGCAAGGAAGACCACTGTTAGTGAGGATCAAGTCATTGTTGATCAATGTTGACTAAGCTCATCAATAATATTGATTGGAATTTACTTGCAAATTAGAGTGCATTGAAAAAATGGTTTTGACAGACATGGAAGACAATTATGGTAATACTTTAAGTGTAAACACCATTGTTTTGGTTGCTTAGCTACCTCCCTTTAACTATAAAAATGAGCATCAGCATGTTGTTACACAGTAGTTTTGTGGTGTGAATGGTGTACTATCAGTTTGTACGTGTTTGAAATGTTGAAATGTGGTGAAGTGGCCCCTCCATGTATTGTACATGACTTGTAATTACTGCACATGTAAACGGAGTGTGACCTGTTTAATATTCCAATATTTGTTATTTTGGCAACATGCACATTCTGTTTCAATTTGTCCACGTGCTTGATGGATTCTTTCTTTAAAAAATAATAAATAATCAAATAATTGATGGAATCAAAGTTAAGTATTCTCATTTTGTGTACTCTAAACGAGTTCCGCCAAAGGTCATACCGCCTTTACATGGATCTGCTGGAAGCCACAAGACTCTCAATTTTCTGTTCAATGTCGTCAGTCTTCTTCATCTCAACGTGGCAACCGTTGGTTACTTTCTGAAGTTGACGTAATCATGTCTTTGTGGGGAGAAGGGGAGGTCCTTGCCATTTTGGTATCACGGACTAAAACAATAAGGCGTACGAACCTATACAGGTCCAGTGAGATAAATTAATTAATATATATAGCTCATTGTACAGACCAAGGTCATATTGGTGCCTCCTTGTGATAACTTCGCTGTGCTATAACTCCGAAGTTGATGTGAACACTCACGCTCAACTTCAGGGTAAACCACACTTAACATCAATGTTTCGATTGTAGTGAAATTAACTGTATGGGAAAGCACCTTTCAACTGGGAGCTGAGGAAAAATCTGTATACTCTTTATCCACAGCATGTCAAACTGTATATTTGGTATTTTTAGCAAAATGAGTTTTTGGATATTAAGTTTATATTCCAATGTTTTATAAAATGATTGACTTTAGGTATCCGAGTTTTCGTTCCACAATTATGGATGAAATGTTTATTTTTTTAATACAAACAGGTATTACAAATAACAGTCTCTTTACTTATTGGACAACATAATAACTTGCTTATTTCTCGTTTCTTTTAGTTGGCTGTCAGCCCTTGAGGGAACTAAGTGGTTACAACATATCAGTGGTCTGCTGCGATCTGCTGTGCTCATCACCCACGCCAACAATGTGGCTGGTCAACCGGTCATCATTCACTGCTCGGATGGCTGGGACCGCACCTCTCAACTGTCAGCCCTGGCACAGCTCATGCTGGATCCTTTTTATCGCACCTTTGAGGTGATGTGTTCAAAATTGCAAACAATGACTATAGATCCTCACAATTGAGTCTGGACATTTTCCCTGCTGGGTGTTAAGTAACTGGTATCTGCCATGAAGACAGTTAGAGAGGCCACCTAGTCACCTCATTTTCGAAGGTTTGGTCAATCCTGTTGAAAACTGGGGACTTTTGACACTCTTGTCAATGCAGTGAATCCGAGTGTATGAATTTGGTTTGTGTAATATGCAAAGTTTTAAGACATAGTGTGATGTTTATGGGCCATGAAGGAGGAAGATAGTTTTCCCAGGACATGGCAAAGATTTCATGAAAGACTATTTAAACATGACAGACTTTTGTTGGGAGGGAGTAGTAGTGTGTTTAAGAGTTAGCTTGCAAAAGCCAATAAACACTACCTCCATTTGGAAATGACATTTATTGCAGTTTGCAAACAAAGTTTGACATTAAGTTTATCGTTTTTTGCCTACAAACTGTTGATAGGTAGGGAGATAGTTATACTAGCAGTAAGACAAGTGAGCATTTGAACAAGTTGACCGAGAGCCACTTGGTAGTCTGAAGGTCATGTTATCCTAACTGAATCGTGTCTTTCTGTTCTCAGGGCTTTCAAGTTCTAGTTGAGAAGGAGTGGTTGGAGTTTGGTCACAAGTTTGCTGACCGCTGTGGACATGGCAAGGGCTCTGTTGATCCCAATGAGCGTTGTCCAGTCTTTCTACAATGGCTAGACTGTGTCTATCAGCTGCTGACGCAATACCCATGCGCGTTTGAGTTTAACATGGCATACTTGGTTAGTATATGCTTAGTTTTCTCGGCGGCTTTAAGTCCCTAAATCAACATTGTTGTTATGAACCAACTTTTTGCCACATTTGAAATTGTTAGGAACATCTTTTTGTCGATTTTGGTGTCTAGTTAGGAATTATTGTCAAACTCAAAAAACAGTGCTTTTGTGTAGGAAAAGAACAAGACAGTGTTGCATTTGAGGTAAATTGCTGGTCAAAATGTTTTGCACTGTTCTGATCACTGTTGATTCAAAATATTCTTGGGTAGTTTTACATGCTGAACTTATTAACTTGTTAACCATTTCAGTCATGTTTGTTATCAGGTGTCCAAGCCAGTAACATTGTCAATTAGTTCATAACAAATAAACACTCATGGAATACTCTTCTGATAAGCCCATACCTATTTTTCATGTCACACCTACTCATTATTGATGTCTTATCCACTGATTGACAATGTCATACTGGTTGATAGACTTGATTGATGCTGTCATACACACTGTCTTATTTGTTCCCAGTAACTGGTTGCACCAGCATAGTGTTCCACTCAAGGGAATGTTGGTTTTTGTTTTTTATCGCTTTGTGGTACTTGCCCTTCAAACAGGTGAAGCTGGCTAGCCACACATATTCCTGCCTGTTTGGGACGTTTCTGTGCAACAATGTGAAGGAGAGAGAGGAACACTCCATCGACAAGACGACATGCTCAGTGTGGGCACTGCTCAACCGAGACAATGACAAGTTTAGGAACTACACGTACAAGCAAGACAATGAGGTAAGATGGTTCTCTTATTTCTTCTATTTCCGTTGCTCTCTCTTTGGCTGTAGATCAGGTGCTTGAGTGAACTAAACGGCGTTTTAACAAAAGTTTTGTAACATTTGGAAGACAGAAAATTATCAGTAATATGGTTTGGAAGTAACAATTATGATTTGTTGACGGTGTGCTTCAAACTTGTTATCAATTAGAACCAATTTCGTGCTTCTTGAGTGATGTGGTACAAAAACTAAGATTGACCCGTCAATTTGTATCAGGTGACCTTTTAGTCCAAGAGGCTGAGAAGGCTTAAGCTGTTTTTTTTTTATTGCATTCTGCGATGCATCCATGTCACTATGTTAAATATTAATAACATACAAGAAGTGACTGGGGAAATAGGTCACTGTTTGTGAATTATAATTAAACATGCTTTGTTCTGTCACACAGTGAGTAGATAAAAAAACTATGCATATTGTAGGTTCTACTGCCTCACTGTGATCTTATTCACTTGAAATTCTGGTCATCGTTCTACCTGGGCCTCCAGACAGAGGCAGCCACAGTCGAAAATGGAGTAGAGGTGACTGTGGAAAAGCACGCTGGCAATAGCCTGCCTGTTTCTAAGTCTTTCAATGCTATCGCCAGTTTGAATGCCCATCAAAAAGCGACTAGCGCCAGCGTTCCGGATCTCCTTGATCCAAACTGTATGATGAATGGGGCTTGTGACAAAGCTGAAGGTTGCCATGGAGATGATAGTGAACAAGAAGCTGCAGCTGGAAAAGTTACAAAAAATGACAATTGTGCTTCTCCTTTGATGGAGGAGCAAATAAACAACTGTGATGAACTCAACAGTGCTTTCAAGGACACCAACATTCATGAAAATGGTATAGGTCACGTTGACAGGACACTGGGAGAGGATAATGACTCTTGCGGTGGCGATGAAAAAGCTTTGAGTGAGTGTACGTTTAAGAATTCGACGGACACTTTAGTGAGCGAGTCTTGCCTGAGTTGCGCTGAGCTGCCTGCGGAATTGTCCAGGAGTTCTAGTGAGAATATAAGGAGTCTGGCTGCTAGCGCCACCGTTGGAGCTTGTGAAAACGTGAACGGGGTTGAGGTGACGGTGAACGGGGGTGTTAACGCGCACATTCCTATTTGTAACGGGCACTGTCAATGCTCTAGGAGTAGCAAGATGGATGGCTACTATTACGATGATGATTATTCACCTTTGGTAGATGTAAGTATCAGTCATTTTTGTTTATGTACACTACTGTAATGAGCTGCTTGTCTTGACAGATTCTAAGCCATTCACTGCGCATGAAGACATTTTATTTTCAATTGTTGTTAAGTTTTCTTAATCCAATGACATTTAGTTAGGCTAGAAACCTACTTTCAGTCAAAAACGAACATTTTGCTATGACTGTGTGCGGTAAATAAACCTGGGCTCAACTTGGTTGCTTCCTCCCATTAAAAGTGGTTGCTGGGTTTGCGGATAGGTCATGCTATGTGCATAAAATGTTGTTTGAAACTGTGGTGTATTTTCAGCCGAGTTCTACTGGAACCAGCTGTGCGTTGTGTTTGGACGAAGACGGATTGTCGGCGTACGTTGACCCGGTACAACAGAGTCTAAAGCACCTGGTGTCTAATTATCGGGCCAGAATTGAGGGTCTTCTGAGGCAATTGGAACAGGCAAGGAGATACAATCAGCAGGCAGGGTTCACCTGTAGCCCGAGAAGGCCGTGTGACTTTGATGAAAATGTAGGTGGTTAAGTTTCATCTATTTAGGATGCAATATGGCGAACAAGTGATATTTTTTCCCAACTTTTTTCGCAAATGATCATTCACACCAAATGAATGCTTTACAAGTTTCAATCTCTGTACATGATCTGCGGTTGATGCCCTGAAGTCAAATCTCCAAACTTGAACTCTCAACTAATTTTTGTTTTTTCTGTATCACCTTTGATCTAAATTGGTTTTGGATTTAAGTGCACTGTGATTCTCCCAAATGTGTACAGTGTTAAAGTTTGCACCCAATGACCCCCAAACATGAGTTAAACTCAAGATTTCAATTTTGAGCTTGATCTGTAGCTTTAATGCTGGAATCATCAAGTGCAAACTCACATTATGTACTCATTTCTGTAAATCATGTACTTGAATACAAAGTTGAGGGCGGTTGTCTTCAATTCATGTTCAAATAGATGTTTTTGTGATCGCGTGCTTCACATGTAAAGCAAGGAAATATCTTGACATGAATTCTTGTGTGATCTTACATGTTCGCGAGTGTTTTTTGCCTTTGGGACTTTGGAGATGGGGTGGGGCCCTTTGTCTTGTTTGACTTTATTTCGAAGTCAAAGATGAAATCTGGGTAGTGTTTGGTAGACACAAGAATCTGGCTAATGAAGTTAGTTTGATCTCATGCTTCGTTTGGAGTACATTCTGAGTTCTTGCTAAGTCTTGTCAGTTTTTACTTTTCCCCAACAAACTATGTCTACAGAATCCATGCCAGGATTCGGGGTCTTATTTCCTAAGTCAAATGTCAGTTTCAATTTTTTAACAAATTTTTTACTTTAGTCATGGTCAAGTGTCTGGTTGAGTACATTTTGCAAACTCAAGGTGTCTATGGTTATGTGCTCAAGTTTATGGTTTATGCAGATGAATTCACCATCCAAGTTCACACTTGTTGACCCCAGATTTAAGGTGCAAACTAGATTTCAAACTCACGATTTCAAGTTAGACTTATTAAACTTACTTATAGCTGTAATCTGGAGTGATCAAGTGCCAGTTAAAAGCTCCTGCGTAAACCATAATGTAATTAAGCACAAAATTACACTTACCTTGACTTTTAACTAAAGTGGAAGAGAAATTTAAAAAATTATTTGGAGATCGAATATTAGATGGTGAGTCGTGGTCAGGTGATTAAGTACTGAGTCGTGGTGAGGTGATTAAGTACTGAGTCGTGGTGAGATGATTAACTACTGAGTCGTGGTCAGGTGATTCAGTACTGTGTTGATTTTCTTTCCTTGGCTAGTCACTACCAGAGTCAGTAGGAAGTGACGGACACAACTCCATCAACAGCATGCCTGCGTCAGACTCCAGCTGGGAGAACGTGGATGGTGACAACGGAATGACCAGCTGGCAACCGGACCATGCGGCCACCCACTGTGGCTGTTGTCACCGGGAGTTCTGGGCCATTCGACGGAAACATCACTGCAGGTACGTGGTTGCATCCATCTCATTGCTCTGCCACAGATTTCATTGTTCGGACGTCCGTAAGCTCTAATGAAAGCAACTGGGAAAGAAGTGAGGGAAGTAGGAATGGAAAAATTATTTGGTACACAGACAAATTTGATTTCCTCAAAATTTTTTGCTGGCAAGTCGCCAATGTTTCCCCCCTTCCAAATTCTCCATGTTTCTAACCTGGATACCATAGGTGTGTGTGGAGCAAGCTGCATACGATTGACCTTCCACAGCGTAAGTCTTTTGAGCAGACAAAAGTGGTGTAATGGCGGATGAAGTTATCTACTCTGTGTGTACGAGCTCATGCAAGCAGTTTACTCTCATGTTAGGTGCACAACGTTACTGTTTTCTTCGTTTCTGCCTTCACACTTCTGTTTGTTTAGTCACGCACATGTTCAGTTGGGGCAGCTTCCTGTGTGGACACAACTTTAGGAATCATTGTATTCTGTCTGAGATCAGTATTCCACACTTAGGATGTGTTCCATAGATGCAATCAGTATTGAACACTTAGGATGTGTTCCATAGATGCAATCAGTATTCAACACTTAGGATGTGTTCCATAGATGCAATCAGTATTGAACACTTAGGATGTTCCATAGACGCAAGACACTGATGAAAAAGCAAGATTGTGCGTGACCATATTTAATGACATCAGTATGGTCAAAACTTTAGCTGAGTACACTAGCAAAATGGTGGCCACTGAGGTGATTGGTCGGTGAGGTTGGAATGTTGAATTGTGGGATAAATTTCACTGTTTCAGTTTCAGAATTGAAGATTTCTTGCGACAAGTGTCTAGCGAGTCTGTTGTGTCTACAAAACGCACCTCAGCCACAATCTGTACAAATTCTCTGGGCATAAGGCTGGCGGTGCGCCTGCGGGAAAGGTGAATTGTACAATTTCCTTTTATTTTTCAGAAACTGTGGTTACATCTTCTGCAGTGACTGCACTAACTACTTCATGGCAATCCCTGAACAGCAGCTGTTTGGCCATCACCGTGTCTGCAAACAGTGCCATCTATTGTTGAACAGTGCAACCGACTCCGACGACAAATCTGTGTGACTGGCGAGGCCATAACTTCAAGCGGTTAAAATGAGTTGGAAGATGAAGTAGTGAGTTTTCAAAACTATTCCTACCAGTGATGCCACACATTTATCTCATGTTTCCCATTCAGGGGTTGTACTTTTGAGTTGTAATCAGTGACATTGGAAAACCCTTATAAATCTGATCTGGTGCATTTTTCAAGTCATTTACTTCGGCTTCTGTTGGCCCCTTCCTCGTACAAAATAAAAACTTGAATGTCTTCTGGGAAGGTGCTAGTTTTAGGACTTGTAGCTGGTTTAGTTGACAGAGAGCTCTTGTGATAATGTTGCAAAGGCAGTGATCAGATGTTGAAAATATCTACTCTCAACATTTTACCACACACTCACACTAATAAGACACTACCAAACATTTGGCAGTAATTGCCAGCTTGTTATAGCTGTTTTACTATCGGGATTAATTCTGTTGTCAGGATTGTTTTCGTATAGAAGGAACATAGAGTTTGGTTATTATTTTAGAGAGACATTGTTTTAGTGCAGATCAATCTTTTTTGTTTGAACATTAGCAAGGTTTAGTACAAGCTATGAGAACATTTATTAAATACCCAGATTCAGTTGATGTTTCAAAGCAGTTGTTTTATACGATGCAATATGTGTCCCTTCTAGACTTGTTATGCCAACAAAAATATTTTGGTTCCTTTATCTATAGTTTATTTTTACATCTGGAGGTGCAAGTATTGTAACTTTTTAAGCAGTTGGTTTTTAGAGTTTGACGAAATATGAAAGTTCACATTCTGGTTCTGGGAATTCATTCATCCTGGAATTACAAAAATTTGCAAGTTGTATGCTTTGACTGCAAGGCC
Source organism: Phoronis australis (assembly GCA_002633005.1). Taxonomy (NCBI): domain Eukaryota; kingdom Metazoa; phylum Phoronida; family Phoronidae; genus Phoronis; species Phoronis australis. The sequence continues at coordinate 140,313 of NMRA01000148.1, forward strand.
AAAAAGTATAATTGGTTCTGTTTTTTTGAGAATCGATGTGGTGGTGCGGTATTTTTTAATTATACATTTTATTAAAAAGGTCACCTGATATGAGTGGTACAGATTTTTCCCCCTGTTTCAGCAGTCCATTGATGTGATCGGCTGTACTTGGTGTGATTCAAAATGGCATCACTTGCCTTTGGAAAGCCTTCTTTTATCCTCTGACGTCATGAAAACACTGTTTTTCTTGCGCCCACATTTATGTAATTCTATGTACGTGGTATTTGGCATATGCTGTGCCCCCTAGTGACCTTTGTATATTACATGATACAAATCAACATCCCTTGAAGCAGTCGTGAGCGCATTTCAACGCTTTGCGTTGCTCTTGTTTTTCATTTAACTGTTACAAAGTGATTAGGGTGCAGATCAGAACCAATTATTCTAGTTTGTGGCCCTTGTAATAAATATCAAACCATATATTATGTGTTTTAATGGCAGCTTCTGCAACTTACAGTTGAATATTGCTTTAAATAGCAAACAAAAAATGGGAAAATCTCATCAATACATGGTTGTAAAACATTGATATGTAGGCATTTGCATCTTAGTGCAAACTTGTGCCGGAGTTTGATTATATTATTTCAGTTTCCTTAATGTGAAGAAAATGGTGAAACGCGTACACCTTTTGGGATTGTGGAGATACGCACGTGACAATGTTCATGAGAATATGAATAAATATTGTAAATGAAAAGTGTTGTTCAGGCAAAACAAGAATGTGGTTGTGAAACTTGTTGCAAAATGAGAAAGTTTCAAACTGTCTTGAATTTCTGTCCTTTACCCATTGTTGTCTTTCATATCCTTTACTTAGTTAAAGTTGCCATAAACTGACCTAGGGAGTGCTCACACATTAGGTCGTCCCCCCCATGTCATCACCTGTCATATTATATCCCCCCATCCAGCTTCTAATTACATCATCACAGCCAATCCCCCTGTTAAGGGCAGTGATAGAATGAGCCTGTAGTCTATCTGACGTACATGTTTATAAGGTAAACCTAGTGAAATATGATTAACTCTTGGAAGCGTAAAACGGCGGGTTCCCGTTTTGGAGTTCGTAAATTCCACTAGAAGGTGAACCAGTTCCCAACCATGTGTACTGTGATGGAGATATAATAAACCATGCAAGGTCACCATGAGTTGAACCTCCTCGTCATAAATCGTCGTCTTTCCAAACCCTGCCCCCCCCCTTGAATGATGACGTAATATGTCAACTCTACCTACTGAAAAAAGTAACTTGATAGTTAGACCACTTGATGTTATAAAGTTGGTCTCAAGTTCTCCTTTACTAAGTTTAAAAGTTGGTGATTTCTGGTATTGAGAAGTGTTCTTGCTCATTACTAGGCTCGGGGAAGTTGGCTTGACCTGAAGGGTCAATGGGTCATTTTAGAAGTCAAACTTGGCCTCTTTCAATAAGGAGCAGTCTGGTCTTACGGAGCCCAGATATTACTGTAGTCTGAGGAGGAACAAGTCTAAACTAGTTTTATACGAGACCGGCGACTCTTATCGCCACCTGGCGGTACGAGGAGATATTACTTCCTTGATGCGAGTGGCATGAGAGAACATGTTATTTACTTTGTGGAAAGATGCTTTAACAGACGAGTGTACATGATTAAACCTGGTGCTCTTTACATGAAAGTGAAATTGCCTCATTCTCCAGAGGTCTCACTAGTATCCTGTACCATGTGATCAGTCACGAGGTTGATTCATTAAGAACTTTCTGTATGAAGTAACATTTACTTTGTGTAAACCCACGCCCACCTCTTCTATTGGGATATTCTCTGGTATAAGACCAACCCACCTCTGCTATTGGGTTATTCATTTGTATAAGACCACACCCACCTCTGCTATTGGGTTATTCTCTTGTATAAGACCACACCCACTTCTGCTATTGGGTTATTCTCTTGTATAAGACCACACCCACCTCTGCTATTGGGTTATTCTCTTGTATAACTAGACGCCCACTATTGGCACACCTAGTCAGATATAAGCCTGTCTCCACGTTGGTGTTGTTGTTGCACACAAGTCCATATACTCTGGCACAAGTCCTTCCCCAATTTTGAGTTACTCTTGCATATGACCTCACCGCCACTATTTAGGTGTTTGCACATATTTTTCTTGAAATTTACTGAAGGCTTTTTAAAATCATAAACATGTTCTCACGTCGCATGCATGAGCAATATGAAGTGTACCTACTTGTACTGCAGCTAGGTGCAGAACTTTGTGTAGTCTTAAAACAAATGATCTTATGAAGGGTGATCCATTAATTAATTTTGTTTATGATTACTTGAAAACATTTTGTAAGCAGGAGCTGAATGGAATTTTTTTCAAGTTACTATTTTCTGTTTAGCTGGCTAAAAATAAAAATCGAATTCAACCTTTTACTCAAACTCATAATTTCAGGTTCCAAATATTCCTTACTGGCGATAAGATTTGCAGTTTTAGGGTTGGTCAATCCCAACAAACTGAAGCGTTTCTTGAGTTGCTGATGGTTTGGAAGTTCTTGTTGGTAATGGAAATGAAACCCTTTCACGGAATGGAGTGTTACAAGACAGTAAAATTATCAATTTGATTTTCTTTTTGTCCATCTAAATGGGACGAAATGCAGCTTAAAGTTTTCTGATGGCTGTTGTTTTGTCCATCGAAGCATTGGCCGTTTCAATAAAAACTGCAAAATAAAAATGTTCGCAATCCCAGCATTTTTGAAATGTTGTTGCACCAGAGAGAAAAATGAGCGAAATACAGCAAATGCTTTACTTTTTATTGAGCTCTCAAAAGAGGCCTTAAACCCATGCACAAAATAAGTCGAGACGTTCTACATGAAATCAGCTGCCATGTGATCACAGTTAATACACACTCAAACTCCTCATCAATATTAATCACAAGAAAAGCCCAAATTACAAAAACCTGGGTTTAATTCAAAACATTGAGTTTCTGAAATTAAGAATTAACTTTTAGTTCATAATTATGGTACAGAGATGAACATTTTCATCAGTATTGCTAAAAGCAGTCCTGATTGTCGACTGAACAATCACATTATTAAAACCAGAGACTAACTATTCCTTAGTAATCCTTATTTAAAACAATGCACAGCAATATTGGCAACATGATAAAATATTAAAAACAAGAAACTAAGTCTCTCTGGCAATAGTCCATAACTAAGATCCAAAAGCTTAATAACCAAATCAAATCACAACAATATATCGGATAACACACCGGCTTAAAGCAGTTGAAACACGTTACAAAACCTATAATGGGTTGCTACATCTACTTGTCTTTTAGCCAATGTAACACAACATTACATTTGTTGAATTCTGATTTTCAGTATTTAGTAAATCTTGATATCAAATAATACAAAGCTTATATGACACTTAAAATGACACAAATATAATCACACTGAGAGTGTTTTGTTTACCAAACTTCATCATAACAAACGGATCTTTCAATTACAAATACATAATTTACAACTTCCCAAATGTACCAATTTTACGATGACTATAAGTAAATATCCCTCAATATCACGCAGTGACTATATGCTAAATTACCGCCAGTCAACGCAGAAGAATTTTGAGTTTCTGGAATGTCAAACTCACACAAAAGCCCTCATTTAGTATCCCCATGGCAATGCACCATCTACATGTTTTCAACCCTGGCTGACAAATTGTCCAGTTCGCTGCTAATTTCCACAGGTAAGTCCTTATTCACCTGTTCATCAAAATACTTGTGAATCTCTTTGCACTCTTGTTGCCAGAACCCCTTCGGCAGACTAAACAGTGTATTCATATCCACACCATCCTCAAGACCGTCCAGCCTCAACGAACCCTCACTTGGCACATAACCTATTGCTGTTTTCGTGGCACATTCCTCATTTTCCGTTCGACGACAGATCCAGTCTAACACACGGACATTCTCACCAAATCCTGGCCACAGGAAGCCACCGCTAGGGCTCTTGCGGAACCAGTTGACATGAAAGATCTTTGGAAGCTTGCGCCCGTCCTTCTCCATACTCAACCAGTGCTTGAGGTAATGGCCGAAGTTGTAGCCAAAGAATGGTCGCATGGCAAACGGATCATGCATAATGACTTTGCCTGGAAATAATAAAAGAATTGTCAAATGAGAAAAAAATAAAGAAGGGCAAACCACAAAATAACAGCTAAGTCAGCATAATCGGTGACATATTTTATGTTCATAATAACAAGAGAATGCAGATCGATTGCGTACATTGGAAGATTCAAATTACTCAACACACCATTACTGTGAACAGCACATCTAGATAGTAGATTTCAAACTGCAGCTCAATTTTCAAAATCCACATTCTAGATTCTCGACAAATCCTCCAAAGCAAATCTAAGTTCATGTACACAAAAGTACAACAGAGTCCCTTATTACAAACCTTTGTGTTCTGCTGCTGCTGTAGCCTCAGATCTCATGGAGGCGCCAATGAACACACCATGTCTCCAGTTGAACGCCTCGTACACCAGTGGTACACCTTCGGGCCGTCGACCACCAAAGATGATGGCATCAATCGGAACCCCTTTCGGATCCTCCCAAGCAGGGTCCATGGTCGGACACTGACTAGCTGGCGTGCAGAATCGCGAGTTGGGATGAGCAGCAGGCTTAGATGATTCAGGCGTCCATGGTTCATTCAGCCACGATGTGACAGTGACATCTGGAGGCAGGTTTGCATCCATTCCTTCCCAGTAGACCCCACCATCACTGGTCTCGGCAACGTTAGTATAGATGGTGTTCTTGGAGATTGTGGCCATTGCCATGGGGTTTGTCTTGTCAGAAGTGCCTGGTAATAAGCAAAGCAAGGTTAGAATGCTACACTATTAACAAACATTATAACCATCATTACATGCATATAAGAAAGTGTGTGTTTAAAAATAGTATTGACAACTACAGTCATGATCATGCCTGTTATAAAAGTGATTGCTTTCACTGACCAAGCCATGTTTATACGCACACACATCTTTTAGGAAGCATTGATGAACATGTTTTTCTAGAATTCAACATTCTCTCCAATTTATATCCCAGCAGCAATTCATGTTTATGACGTAGCTCATGTGGGTCTACCACAGTCAGACAAAGGGTTTGAATTTTCAAGGGTGACACACTTGGTTCTCTTAAGTATGAGGTTCTACCTGGTGATAATTTACAATACACAGTCACACTATGCGTCAACAAACCATGTGGCCTATTTCATGAAAAGTGACTTTCAGAAATTGGGTCTTACACTTCACACAACAATTTTTCGCTTATACAAATGTTCTAAATCTCTGAGAATATGTCTATAACTGATAACTACAGGGACAATTTGTATGAATTATTTCTAAGCTATGATGTGCCAATAATAACAATAATAACAATAATAACAAGGCCAAACCTTTATTCAGTAGTGAAGTGGGACCACAAGACCAAATCTCTGATTTGTCGCTTTTCATAAAATGGACACCTGGTTTGCAATGTTGGCTCACTTTTTACAAGCTTACATTCCACGAGTTCCATGTTAGATGAGCTGTTTTAATAGTAGACTTGGCAACAGCGAAGTATTTTAGAAAAGCACTGGGAAGGTTGTTGCAATGAGGTTCAATTTTACTATCAAGAAGCTCGTGCGACTGGTGTTGCAAAATTTATATTCAAAAGAAAAGAACAGACTCGTAAATTGTGTCTATATTTCAATTTTTTATTTTTTTATTTTTTTTTTTATTATCCTTTACAAACAATTACAAAAACAAACAAACAAATAAGTACACCATTCATTCACGCATGCACACCTCAGGAAGACCATTCTCATATCTCGTTTAAAGTAAATATCTTCTACATGAACTTAACATGAAAAATAAATTTTTCCCATTTTGCAGAGAAGCTGTCATGTACAAAGTTGTTATGTGCATTTAATTTTTCAGCATTATAGTANACTTTTAGACGCAGGGCTTTCCAGATATCTACGGGCCATAGCGAGTTTTAAAGCTTTGCTGAAAGTATGCATATTAACCATATTTCAATTTTTTACGCGGCATGAATTTGCATCAAAATCCAATTGCAAATCTGCAACAATTAGCACACGATTGAATGGTTTGGATTAAAAAAGAGCTCCTTACCTGGAGCCACCCCAAAAAACCCAGCCTCTGGGTTAATGGCTCTCAACTGGCCATTGTCGTCAAATCTCATCCACGCGATGTCATCCCCAACACACTCCACCTTGAAGCCAGGTAACGTAGGTAACAGCATGGCAAGATTGGTCTTACCGCAGGCGCTGGGAAATGCTGCAGCCACATATTTCTTCTTACCCTCTGGATTTGTAATTCCAAGAATCTACAAAGAACAAAATAATGGTGCCGTTTTCTAGACGCTGAAAATAGCTTTGATGTTCAACTTACAGTGAATGATCTTCACAACAAGATTTTGATGTTCAACTTACAGTGAAGTGAGCTTCGCAACAAGATTTCAAATTTGACAACTAGATTCCACTAGTAGCCTTGACTGATGTGCTGGAAAATTTGCAAACCCACCGACCCACAAGATCATATTCCTCTTCCCACTCTTCTTTATGTAACACTTTACATGTCCTCTCTTCTTGTGTAAAAATGTGGCATATGTTGCAACCAATGTAAAATGACCTGGGGCCCGTTTCAAGAAAACTGACAGCTAAGACAAATCTTAAATTTCAGTCAATTTTAAGACAAAATTTAAATTTGTCTCAAGTCCTTTTCAAGAAAGAGGTCTTAAGTTTTTGACTGAAGTTTTGTCTTAATTTTGACTACATTACCAGATGTGGAAGTTTCAAAGTTTGGAAGTTGAGACAAATCTTGGACTCGAGTCAAAAATGAACTTCAGTCAGTTTCTTGGAATAGGCCCCAGCACTCCAACTTGAATTGTGCAGGTAAATTTGTAACAATGACAACATTTAAATTCTCACCAACATGTGTTCAGCAAGCCAACCTTCGTTTTTGGCGAGAATGCTGCCGAGGCGAAGAGCAAAGCATTTCTTCCCAAGCAGTGAGTTTCCACCATAGCCGCTACCAAACGAATTGATTTCGTTATTTTGTGGATTGTGAGCGATCAACACTTTGGACGGATTGCATGGCCAATTGGCTTTCGGTGGCTCTACAAAGTAAAGACAGAATTACACAAACAATCTTAAACAAATTTCCATGATTCCCTCTTGGTGTATTTTTATTTTCAGATGTAATATTTATTTTGAACGTGTTCCTTTTCCAACAAAAGTAGCACACAATTTTCACTAAGCAAAGTAGCGAAATGACTAGCAAAATGAGGACTTTTTATTTATAATAAAATTTGCTATAAATTTTCCTTCTCTGAGTTTTTATCTTTTCTCATTTTCCATGAGTTTTCTACATATAAAAACTATTTTTGTCATTTTCCAGATGGAAACCATGTTTTTATCATCTAACAAGTGCACAAGACATTCAGTTTATTAAACTTGTCTCTTCCCTATGCAAACTTTCAATCACCACCTCATGAAAAGTCAGACAACAACTTATATTATTGCACCTGTGAGTTTCAATTCTCATATTATTGAAATAAATATTTAGTTATCAGTAAATTCAGTAAATTGCACCAACTGGAAACTTCTACTGAATTCTTCGGCAGTTTTCAGAAGCAATCTCCACCTCTCCTCCCCTTTGAAAAACCAGGAATGCAAGGTGCACTCTAAACACAACTAGACGCCTAAAAGTAAGAGTACAGTAGACTGTGTTCAACCCACCTGACATGGGGAGTGGGGCACCCACTGAGTGGGTAGCACGGATGAAGCTGTCGTTTCCCAATGTGTCCAGAACCTGTTTACCCATGCGTGTCATGATTCGCATACTGGCCACGACATAAGCGGAGTCTGTCAGCTGTATGCCAATTTTGGACAGCGGTGACCCCACTGGGCCCATGCTGAATGGGATCACATACATAGTGCGACCTGCAATGGGAAAAAGGTAAGAGCGTAATGTTCTTGCACACACAGTTTCTAAGAAGTTTCCCGAAGACAGAAAAACATAAAATTACTAATGAAATGTGAAATTCCATGTTAGGCACATACAAACAATTTTTTGTTTAATGGTCAATAAAAGCCAGAAACAAAACAAAGGAAATTTATTGCAATTGTACCATAAAAGTGCAGTCAACAAAAAGATAGTAAAAGTAGACATAATAGTTAAGCAATAACCTACAAAAAACAACAGGTCTTATTTAATACTCATCTCACATTACTTCATAGCAAAAAGTAATCACCATTACCATCCAACAGGAAAACATTACCTGCCATACAGCCAGGAAACCTGTCATTCATTGCATTCTCCATGTCACCTGGTGACATCCACTTGCCCAGAACCCCCGTGACCCCTTCCTTGGGGATGGGAATGGTGTCCCTCTCATTAGCTGTGGTGATGACTGTTTTACTCTCAACCCTAGCGACATCTGCAGGATCTGTCCGAGCCAACCAGCTATAAGAAGACACACATGACTAACATCAAGACTTCAGCACAGTATTTGTTATGATCCGCTGCATTTCATTAATTCATGCGGTGGCCATTTTGTTCGGGCAGCCCGTGAAGCAGTTTGAAATGAAACATCTAGTACCAGGTGGTTTGTAACATCACACAATTCCAAAGTAATTTAACCATATGTCTTAGAAGCTTCATGACAGCAGTATAAGAGCATGAGGGTATATTGAGAGATGGGCAGTGCTAGTAGCGTTTTTAGATAAAAAATCCAAACTTGTGGAGTTGAGGAAAGATGCAGGCTGTTCAAGCAATAATTATATATAAACGGTTGTTTGGCAAATACAAACAATAGTGAGCTAGCCAAAACTTGATAAGCCTTCTAAATAAAATGTTCATGTCAGTCATGCTAGAAGCAAACAACACATAACTTTTAAGTTGTTAAAGACTATTTCTATTTGTTTATACATGAATTGCCTTGGCAACCATTTTGAATTATCACAATTGTTCTAATAGTTATGATACATCTTCTATACTTAAATCATCAGAATTTCTGTGGTAGATATGTGACTTCCTCGGTTTAGTACACAGTTGCAATTCCATAATAGCTGGTTACAATGACAACGGCACACATTCAACTGTGACAACTTCCCCAAGTCTCCAGAGAGTGGCATTAAAAATGCTTTGAGCATGGTTGCCAACTGCTAATATGACTGCCATAGCGTCTAAAATACCCTATTACCATTATAATTATACCCAATAATTCAACTTAGCGACATCTCAAATTTTCAAAGGAGTCAATTCAAGTATTCTGGACATGGTTGCCTGCTTCTAACAAGACTGTCCTCAAACCTGAACTTGTTGATTTGGGCTAGCAAAATACCTGGTTACCATGGCAACAGTACATATTTCAGCTTGGCAACTTCCCAGGTTTCAACAAAGGGTAACTACGAGTACTTTGAGCACAATTGCCTGCTTCTAACACGACTGTGCCATCAAACCTAAAATTGATGATTTTGGCAAGCTGACATGAAGTTTTCAAATGTGCACGACAAAAAAAATCCATTTGAGTATTTTAAATTCATTCAACAGAATCTATATTTTATGGAAACTCTGTGTGGTGCTCGATCTATTATTTAACCCTATATAAGGAAAAGGGTATCATTAAGTCATTGACTGAATCCACTTCTTCTATTGGCTGGAAAAACTCACCAATTCTCCAACTTGGGTAGAGCTTTGATCATGCCTTCTTTCTGAAGCACACTCAAGAGGGCGCTATTCTCAGCTTCTGACCCATCACAGATATGAATGTCCTTTGGCTTGCACAGAGCTACACGATCCTCAACAAATTGTTTGACTGACGGCTGGAGAGACTCAATATCTCCGTGCACCACCTGAACGGATAGAGCCCTGGATGCACTTTTGCAGAGCTGTTTTAAGACACCATTGGGCCTGCAGAGGAAAGAAAAAGAAACTCTTCATTACTTATAAAAAATATCTGGCAAATCCTGCCCAATCTACTTGTTAGCTTCGAAGTTTCAACAATATATAGACAGCAGGAAAACACATTTCAGCAGCAGATTGCAAGTTGAAATTAGACACCAATGACATATAAATGCAAGGATGTTTTAAAATACGGACAAAAATTATCTTGAAATAAATATTCTGACTAACAATGATGGATTTAGGCTGATATTCACAATAAGACTTCTATCAAAAATATCACAAAACAGTTTTGTGTCAAGAGGACTTATGAATACGTATATACTCAAACTTGACAATACTCATTGACGGATGACCTTTTCAATATAATTCTAGAGCTTGAATTTCCAAGTAGCCTTCCTTGAATAATTATATTTTCCAATATGAACCAATTTTCTTCGCTTGAATAATCACTATTCAAATTCGAAACGAGTCAATTGCTCAAACACAATATTATCATAAATGTATAAATTACATCTACATAATAAAAATTAACATCTATGCATCTATTAATCTATAACAAACAAATAAAATCGAATTTTATTAGTTTATGAACTATGGATCTATGAGTTCTTATCGCACATACTTCACAATATTGCATCAGATAACATATCTTTTGTTGTGAACAAACACATGTTCGTTATCAGTGATAAAGCCCAATAAATTATGTAACTACATGTCATAAAAATATTGGAAAACAATTACTTACATTTCCCCAGTACGAGTATCCATGATTTTGAAATTTTTAAATGCCCAAAACTTTCCACAAAAGTGATCCTCACTCCTTGAGATTCAATAAGTGAAATGGAAATTCCAGGATGGTAAACAAGTTTATACAGAAGACAACAGCAAGAGGCTTCAGAGAAGGTGTGTCACATTTCTCTCCTGTCATTGGTTGATTTTGGTAGGTGTTGGCCAGACATTGCAACCCGATTGGGTAACCTAAATATTGCATCAGCTGACACTGGTCAATACCTGTTGTGACGCACAAGTATTTTCATAGCCAACAGTTAACCTTGAAGCATGTCTGAGGTTGTTGAAGGGTGAAACACAAACCATGGCATTCCTGATCCAGGGGTTGTAAACAAGTTTTCTGTTTTTAACTGCGATAGGTCAAAAGTATACAGGGTCAAAGCCCAGTAACTAGTTTAAACTAGTTGAGGTGCCAAACAAATTTACCATGGTAACAAATGATCTGCCTGGAGGAAGTAAGCTGACCAGTGAGCAAGTGACTAACAAATGTCCTTGACACAGGATACCCTGTTCAATACATGACCAATATATATCTGAGTCACTATGGTTTGAAACACAAATGTTTGTGGTTGCTTGTGGACTACCTATCCATACCACAGGGGATACCCCTATTATGTAGCACAATACAGGGACAATAACCTCATAATACCCCCTTCAGGGACTGTAGTTGAATAAAGCAGCATTGTTGCTAAAAAGGTTGTTGGGGTGCACACCCATAGAAAAGGTATACAGGTAGCTTTTTGATGGCCAGTTTCCTCTCAAAATGTTGCCTTTTCTGACAAGGGTGCAATTTCCGACTTATAAACTCCACATGTTACTGGTTTCCGACCACAGAAATCTATAGAAGGTTTTCAATGTGATACTTTTTAAAAAGTTGTAGCAAAAGAAGAACTTATTTTTGACAACACAGCATCTCTTCTTAGGTTAAATAGTCAGCAAAAGAGTAAAGTTTCTGAAACAAACCATTCAAATGGACGACTGTTGGATGGAATCTTCCAATAAATGTGTTCGTTTTTAAAGTCCACTCTTAAATGGGGGGATATAGTAATTTTTCAATATTACATTCGGTCAAAAATATAGTCCACTCCCCCTCCCCCAGGTGTAAGTTGCAGTTTAATGGCAGAGAATAGCCTGCTTCATGCTTCATGGCAGCAAAACCTAGCTACCAAACACACGAGAACCAAACACGTAAGAAAAAAAATGAAAGTTCTCTGGCCAAGTGAAATGTGGCAAAATTGGCTGAATAAAGGAGAATATAAGTGATAACAAATGTAGCCAACGACAACGCTCAAATCACCACTGATGACACAGAGAATGACCACGACATCACCACCAGCACTGTCAATAACACCAGCAATGCTGCCAGCAACACCGACAATAACATCGACGACACTGATGACAATACTAAGACATCCATAAACATTACAAAGCCCCCATTGATGGCGTTGATGATACGAAACCACCATCACCAAAACTTATGATCTGAAAAAGATCTCTTAAGGAACACCAGAGATACGGCATGAGAAACAGCAGTCCTCAGAAAATCCCAAATAACTCGAAAACGTTAAGTAGGCGTACTAAAATAGTAGCACACTATCGATAGCTCTTAACAAGATCTATCTACAAGCCAAATTTCAGAAGAATCTTTCAAAGGACAGCAGAGTTACAGACACGCAAAGTGAAAAATGGCCACCACAGTGCCACCTTGTGTCTTATTTCCCTAATTTACAATAATAACCCTCAAGCTTTTCATGACAGACATGTTGTCCATTTTCACTTCAATTGTACGAAACCTGCAATCTATAGTGTGCGTAGGATAAACCAATAACAGAGCAGCAAATCGCCAGACTAGTAAATCTCCAATAACTCAAAAATGGTAAGTCTGAGCGAGAAACAGATAGCCATTAAGGGACGCTGTATATACAGTCATCTAAAAACTTAGGGTAATTTGAGAATGGTAAGTTGTAGCAAGAAACGGATGACAAACTCCAGACGGTGAGATAGCCCTTGACGAAATCCATCCACAAATCTATCAACAGAGGACCAGGGAGCTAGAGTTCCACGAAGGGAAATTTTCAAAAATGGCTGTAACACTGCCATCTTTGGACTAAATTCACCCCAAAATAAATAAGTCTCCAGCTTTTAATGAGATACACCTTGTGTTAATTTTATGTTGATCTTCAGACGTAAAATGTGACCTGTAGTGTGCATACAAACAAGTAAATGAAAAAATTCATGACAAATCAACAAACTTAGAGAACTTTCATTTCGAGGAGTACAAATGAACATATTGTTGCACAATGTTAAGAGTCATAAAATAGAGATAAATTCCAAAATACAAGTAATGAACATTTTCAATGTTTAAACCTACACCGTAGCTATGCCTGCAGATTATTGTCATCATAAGATTTTATTTCCAAAATGATATACAGTATTTTAGAAATTGATTAGATAATGTCAGTCTATTCTAATGGAAATTTAGTGCCGCATATCACAATCAATAATGGTTATATTACCAATTTAGCGTGTACAACAGGATAGCCAAGTGACATTTTATTTTCTCATTTTTCTTAGAAGGTATGTAACACCAAATTCGTGCTTTTACAGTTCAAGTTCTGTACCATAGCTTATTTGTAGGTATTCACAACAATGTAAGAAGCCCTTGCAAAATGAAAAAGGTCAATTTAGGTAATTATTTGAGTCTGAATCTGGTCATGTCTTCTTAAAGTTATCCTCAGTGGTGTTTTTTTTCTGGTCATGACCTTGGTATTCATCAGGAGTTATGACCTATTTACAAACAGCATTGTAAGGAGGCCTATTCAAAGGTGTGCCTGGCTACCAGCTATTTGATTGGCTATTCATTAGGCTGACCTATATACTTTATGCTCAAGAGCCCTTGAAGTTTCCATCATTGTTGCCAAGCATTCACAGCATATACCTAAACTGGATTACTGAACTAGGTTACTTTACTCTTTGGAATGAGACTACACCAACTGCTCATTACAAAACTTGACAGACACATTAAAAGGTACAACAATCACAACATACAATGCATACAGTTGTAAATTATAGAATCAGCTGACCATTGAACAGAGCTATTTGCTTCATCACTGAAAATCCAGATTGATTGGGTAATAAGGTAATCAGCTAACTGTAATGACCTAGCTAAACACATCACCAAAGTTCTGGGAATTTCCATGCAATGTGGATGATCATTCGGAAAATCCCCAACGGGATGCTCATGAGCGCTTTCTTGAAAAATTTACAGAAATTGAAAAACGATGAACCGCAAAGTGAACATTTAAGAAAAAAGGAACAACAATCAAAAACGTCAGGAAACGCATCCTCTGGTGATTCATCATTACTGTTTTGGCTCTGAGGTAAAAACTGACCAGAATGACAAGAGTTTATAAATGAATAGCTACTGACCAAGACAAGCAATATGCCCAGGTGAACAGGACACTGTCCTTAAAAACCTTAAGTTGATGAGACAACCCTGTACAAGTCACATAATTAATGCAATAAATTTTGACATAAGACAAATTAACCAGTCTTGTCCTGTCACCTAGTGGCCAAAGTCCACAACATGTCTGGCTCCAATTAGGATAAGATAACAGCAAGAAGCACTCTGTGAGATTAGGGTTAAATATAGACCAAGGAAGCATGTTTTTCCACTGCCAGTATCTCACTTATTATGCGCAATCTACACAGTTTAGGTAGGCTTGCATAGCTTAGGTACAGGAATACAGTAACAGGTCTTGCATCATCCCAAGTCAAGTGGCAGCTGAATTATATATGAATTACTTAACAAAGCCCATTTAATGAAATTTTAACAACTCTAAGCATAAAACAGATTGCAGTTATGGAAACCGCAATAAAAAGTGTAGCAAATATCTGTGATGGGGGGACACTTGACTCAGCTTAACATTAGGGGGAGAGGCTTTAACATTTGAGATTAGTATTTTTTCTAGCAATTAAGGGTAATAAAAATTCCAATGTGAAGAAGTTTTTTTCTCAGAATTTCACCACCCTGAGCTAGAAAATTTTGACCCTTTCATAGCATTTTTGTATAACACTAAAAAATATCATGTAGTTTTAACACAGTGTACTATGTTTTTTAGAGAAAATAAACTCAGACCTAAATTCCCACAGTGAGTGGGAGTGACCCCCTCCCACAAATAACAATTTACTAAAGGTCAGTCACCTGTCACAACTAATCTGTCTGGACAGCATGTGCTTTTTAAAAATGAACATCATTTTGAAGGTTTTGCAAACAACAAAATATGCACAACCATTGTGTTTGCCAACATCTTTATCACATGACTTGTTGAATACATAAAAGCTACAAAAAATAAGTCAAAGATAATTACAGAATCCAAATTTCTAGATGAAAGCAACCACTTCTCCCAGTTGCAACAAAACAGGTTTACCACACAACAATTGAAAACCTAATCTGACATGAGGAACACGAAAAATTATTTGAAGGAATATACCACAGAATTCGTAGTCTATGTTTTCACAAAATGCATTTCATTGGAACCAACACAACATTTGTATGAGAATTTCTTCAAGGAGGCAGATGGCACCTCTGAATGAAATGGCAGATTCACTGATATTCCTAACCAGGTTTGAACCTATGCCCTTTGGGCGCACCTGATGATAAAAAGTGTCTCTTTTTTCAAAAAGTTGTGCCCAGCAGACTTAGTGTAATTAAAGTGGTAACATATGAAATAGAAACGCCCAGGGGAAATCGAAATAAGAACAGAGTCATGATTTACCGACAGGCTACATGATGGTAAAAAAACGAGAGAAGTTACTTACTAGAAGACTGTAAGTTAGGTACGCTGGGAAGTAAGTAAGTAACTTCTCTAATTTTTTACCATCATCACAGAAGACAATGATGAATCATGAGCACTTTTAACCGTAGCTATATGTTGACTAGGATCTTGCGTTTTTGGAAGAGTATTGTGTTTTAAAAGATGCACCTGGGGAGGCGCACTGCTGCAATGTACTTGCGCCTTTTTATTTTTTTATGTGCTAATAGCGTAAAGGTGCAGTCCAGGAATATGCCTGCAGATTAGTGATGTCCCCAATGGTGTGCTAATCACCGTCTTATGACATAATCATGTGCTGCAGTGTTGACACTTTAGACTGTAAAGTACATTGGACTCAGAAAATGCCCAACAGAGCCTACCACAGGTTATGTCACTGGAATGAAGACTTCACTGGAAAACAATTGGAGAGAGTGTTCAGATATTAAATTATTTTCAGAGGGCCCATGACATATAAGGATCAGCTTTCTTAGCTCAACAACCTAAACTATGAAGGAAAATTTTACTATATAAAAAAGCAGGAAAACAATACACATGTCATAACATTTTTTCAAAACGAACCATAAACTAGGGTGCACAGCAGTTGTAGGATTCGTCTGAAGTCGTCATCCTCTGTCAACTTTATACACTTGCCAAATTACATAAAGATCCTGCAGAGGATTTACCAGACATAGCCATGGAAGTAAAAAAATGCCATAGGGAAGCGCCAAAGCAGTCGGATCTGAAAATTGTCACCAGCCCCCTCTTTACAGTAGGAGCATATATGTCAATTTTCATAATCATCTTCAAAGCAGTTTAGCTGATGGATGGGCAGATGCCAAAAACGGAATCAATTCAGTGAAAATGGCCACTAGGTGGCAAAACATACTGCGAATTCATCTGAAACTGAGACGGTAATGTCGTCTCACTAATAGATACCTATTTGTCAAATTTTATGAAAATCTGTAGAGGAACTCTGAAGATACAGAGGTAAACATAAAAGACTAAAATTACTACTAGGGGGAACACCCATAGTCAGTCCAAACATTCGCTCACGCTGTCCCATCCATAAAGGGAGTATATGAGCAAAATTTCACAAACATGCATGCAAGAGTTTTGTATATACAGAATCAGACACCGGATGGCATAAGGCACCCACATACAAACATGTGGGCACATAAATGGTGTCATATGAGGGTACAAATCGTGTGGAGCGTCACGACGACAGGTTCTTTTTGATTAAAGCGGCATTAACCCTGTGCTTTCTGTCAGTTTTGATTTAAAGTCAGGCACAGCTATAAATTGCGCTTGTCTGGTTTCTTACTCAGTTTAGATGTGACCTGAAATTTTATGAGCTTCATTGGAGTGTGAAGAAATAACAGTCAGTTCTTTCCATGCCACAAAATTACACCTGTTTTGGCTAAGGAACAATTTGTGAATAATTTCATAAATGGAACATGGACTGAATCGAAGCCTGTTTTTTAAATCATACCACTTAATTAAGTTGTCAAATGCTATTTTTTATGACACAAGCAACTATTTTTTTTGAAAACTAGCACAAAATTGCAGGTCAGTTTCCATTTAAGAAAGCTTTTGTCTTGATGAATTAGATAGAGAATGAAGACCAAATCACTGACCACCATTGA
Organism: Phoronis australis; assembly: GCA_002633005.1. Classification (NCBI taxonomy): domain Eukaryota; kingdom Metazoa; phylum Phoronida; family Phoronidae; genus Phoronis; species Phoronis australis. Next base: position 157,491 of record NMRA01000148.1, read on the forward strand.
TTTAGTTTACAGAAATTGCAAATGTATGTCCACCAATGTCAATGAGACCATCCCCATTGCTTTGTGTAAATTTATTGATTAATGGTCTTCCATTCGCCAGTTATGAACCAAATGTTGCTTCCAATAAAATCCAACAAGACTGTCTGGACATACTATCTGAAAGCATGTAGCGATGTTGACAGCGAATACGCGGCAAACGCTCGGTGACCGACAAATTAAATTGTCCCTGCCCTGTTAACCTCTCTCAGCTGATTTTGAACACTTTACCAGGCAACATCGACAACGAACGATTCACCATAGGCATAGAGTAAACTGTGGCAGATTTCATCTTTTCAGTTCGTCTACATAGTCAAGAATCAACAGAATTACCTGAACAAAAGTAACCTCATGGCTGTAAAGTTCTCAAAAGTAGACGAAAGATGTATATGAGTCTCAGAATTTAATCAACGCACCATCAGCCACGAAATCACCGGTTGAGTGACCCGGATTTGAACTCTTGACGTCAGCAAATGATTAGAGCTCTTCTGTTCACTGAGACTGAAAAAATCACAAGTTAAGAAGGTGAGTTTTAGACGAATGCTGTGTTAAGTTTTGCAAAATCAGTGAATCTATGAACAGGTGACGACGGTAACTGCCGAACAAATTCCCTATGTTGTATTCCTACAGGTTCACTGGCTAGGCTTCTTGAAGTACTCACCAGTTAAAACAGCTATCCATCCTCACTGACTCAGAGCTTCTGGGGCTAGGCACAGGCGCTCGGATTTCCAGATCACTCACCATAAATAAGAAACATAAAGGTTGGACACTAAAACTTTGCAAAGCCGAGGTTCCCAACTTCAACTGTCCAAAATCCAAATAAAATCTGCGTTCACCTCCCTCAGTCTGGTATTGCTTAAACCTTCGAAGCCTTATCTTTCCTAGATCCTACTAACTGTCCTCAAGAGTGGTGAATTGGCCATGAAATTTCCAAAACAATCTCAAAACTCGGAATTCATGGACCTAAAATATTAAACATGGTGGATTTCAGTTTTGCTTCAACTTGTATGCCTGTCGTAGGTGAAACTTCAAGTTGAGCAAGCAACCTATATTTCAAATTCAATAATTCCAATCCAAAACTCAGACAACTAATGTTAAAGTTAGTATTTTAATGATTATTTGTAACTTTATTCCACTGACAGCTCATTTTAGCCCTTAACTTAGAATTTTATTACATAAACTGGCGTATCTTGTTTCTCATCTTGACATCACGCACTTTTTTTATTAAAGCACAACACACACTCGGCCAGGAAACGCAGTCCGTGCAAGTATCATTACAATGCGCGTGGCCGACGAGTTTTAACTCAGTGGTTTTGGCCAAAAGAAAAACCTTCATGAGAAATCACAGTACACAAAATAACTTCGCATGTCAATACAGTATCAGGATAATTTATATTTGACACAAATATGTGAGTAATTACATTTATTTGGCAATAAAGTGCTCTCTGCTTCTCATGATCAAGTAGACGAGGGATTAACGATGAAATCCGCGCAAAATTAGACTTTCGGATTTATCTCGGGAGCTTCCGTCAAAAACCCGGATGTGCGAAGACCGTCTGCCATGACATCACGGAATAAGTTCCTTAAATTTGTTATTTTGGCATTCTTTTGGCATTTTTGTCGCCAAATTACCACTCGAAGGCAATTTGAAGAGATCAAATGAAAGAAGGTATTCTAAGAGTTGTTCAATGCTAGTTTCGTGGAGTTCCATGCACATTTGGGTAGAAAATTTTGAGGAAACAGATTTCGAGAGTCCAACCTTTATGTTTTCTTACATGTAGTAGTGAGTGACGTCATTTGCGATCGAGGAACAGATAAACCCAAGCGCCTGTGGTTCTAGGTAGATATCTGATATAGACAATGTCAATGACCATCGTCTCTGCTGGCGCAGGAGCTTCATACGCCGGAAGCGTTTCGGTGAATTATGCCTCACACTGATTGAAACATCAAAGTCACGTTGTTATAAATACCTTTTGCGCATAGATGGACACCTTAGGAGGTAGTCTATGTATTTAATTCCTTCCAACAAATTCTCAAATTACCTCTATGCGTAAAAGGTATTTATAACAACGCGACTTTGATGTTTTAATGAGTGCGAGGCATAATTCGCCGAAAAGCTTCCGGCGTATGAAGCTCCTATTGGAGTTCCATTGTCTAGGCTAGCTGCACCAGCACAGATGATGGTCATTGTCTGTCTAGGTAGGTGCACAGGCTGACCATGTCACTGGCTTCCTCAGCTTCTGATCACAGGCGTCCTCAGCTTCTGATGGTCCCCAATACACTTTTTATATAAACTACAAGCTATGACACCCCATAGGCGGATTTAGGGGGGCCCAAAGGGCCCGGGCCCCCCTTGTGATATCCTAGATCCGCCACTGCACCCAGAACGAGGAATTCCACGGGTGCTTCACTTCAGCCATCCATATCAAACACAAAACTCAATATTTACGCAAAACATGAGCAATTGTTCTTTCTTCTGATAGCATTTACAGTGTCCTGCTCCAGCGAGTTTGCAACAAATTTGCGGTCAAAGCACAAAATTCTTCCCAAAAAGCTGATGCGTACTGTCAATAGTGTCCCACACAAGATTGGATATCAATACGCTGCCAAAACTGCAGTTATCTCCCTTTAAAGTCCTGGTCTCAAACTGCCCATGTGGTTCCAGTATCCGAAAATACATACTAAATAAAATCTTATTATCGACACCCTTTCTTTATATTCTTTTCGCCTTTCTTGCCAAAAGCGATTTTTAGCAGTATTTGACCCTTCTCTGTGAGCGTATAATTACAGGGAGATAACTGCAGTTTTGGCAGTGTATTGATGCCCAATCTTTTAGTAACAGTT